>JAVXUP010004083.1:0-42341 GCA_033070095.1 Escallonia herrerae | reverse complement strand
ATCCCTTTTCAGTCTTCAATACACCGCTTACCTCTTTCATAATTCAATTTGGCATGTCAGGGGCACTGAAGTGCTCTAACATTAGCACCACATACCATTTTCATAGGCAACTAGTTAATATGAAATCAATATCTATTTTGGCTGATTGAATCATGCAATGTTGTTAAAAGAACCTGCATTCAGCTAGAGTTGTCAAACGGGCCGGGCGGCCCGTGGGCTGGCCCGGCCCGGCCCGGTTCTGGCCCGGCCCCATCCATGAACAGTAGCGGCCTAGCACAAGCGGGCTTGGGGCCTGGGCCTGGACCAGGCCTTCAGTTTTTGCGAAAAAGCCCGGCCCGGCCCAAAGTCGGCCCGGTTCTGGCCCGGGTTTGGCCCGGTTTTGGCCCCACCACTTGTTTGAATTTTTTGCTTTTCCCCCCTTTCTTCCATCCCTTTTCCAAAATTCCACTTTTACCCCCCCCCAACAGCATTGTTATGTGTTAAGATTTTATTAATAAAGCTCACCAAGAAGAGTATGAAAATGTTTAACATATAATAAAAAATATAATGGCTAACAAATAAATATGTATATACATACATACATATATATATTACTTATAATGAAATAAAAGGATAAAGATTAGGTTCGTTAAATTGTGAATATTGCCTAGAGATGAAATTTAAAATTGAATAACAAGAAAAAAAAAAAAAAAGGGCCCGGGCCCGGCCCTAGAGATTGGGCCTAGGGCCAGGGCCTAGACTGGGCCTAGGTTTGCCTTCGGCAGGCCCGGCCCGGCCCGGCCCGGCCCGGTTGGCAGCCCCACTGGCCCGGCCCCGGCCCGGCCCCACAGCAGGCCCGATGGGCTTGGGCTGGGCCGGCCCAAGCCCGGCCCTTTGACATCTCTGAATGCTGTTACTATTTATAACGACACGCTCAAAGGTAAATGCTTTAGTTTATTCCGAAAGGAAGCAGATAAGCTTCTGAATGATGTTCCCTTGTATTAAGAGAGCTTTATTATAGTTTCAAACGGTTGGGGTAGGTTTCTTTTCATTGGGGCCTGAGAAGCGTGTCAGATTATTGATCCAGCAAAAGAGATCCATTTTCCTTGAGATGGAGCTGGATCGGACCCAGATTGTGTCACGGTTGCAATCTTGTACAGTGTGGAGGCAACCTTACAGTAGGGACAACTTGCAATGGGGTGTTCATGTAGGCCACCAGGCCTGGGCTTTCTGCCATATCAATTTCATCCCCCAGGATCCCTTCAGGCAAGGACCAGTCAAAGTGGTGTAAGAGGTGCCCTAGCATTGAGGTGACCAAAGTTAGGCCAAGTAATGCCCCAGGGCATACTCTCCTTCCTGAACCAAAGGGAAGTAACCTAAAATCATTGCCTTTTATGTCAACCTCCTCTTCAAGAAATCTTTCGGGCCAAAAGCGGAGCGGGTTTTCCCAAACATTCGGGTCACGACTAATGGCCCAAACATTCACTATAACAGTAGACCCCTTGGGAACGTCATAGCCACCTATCTTAACATTGGCATTGGCCTTATGAGGAAGCATCAATGGAGTGGGAGGATGCAACCTTAGAGCCTCCTTGACCACACAATTTAGGTAAGGGAGGTTGGGTATGTCAGACTCGATCATGACCCGACCCGTTCCAATGACACGGTCTAGCTCCTCTTGAGCCTTTTTAAGGACTCTTGGATTCTTAACAAGCTCGGCCAAGGCCCATTCCACGGCTATTGCAGTCGTGTCTGTTCCAGCAGTAATCATGTCCCAAATGAGCCCAATAATGGTGTCTTCACTAAGACCATACTTGTTTTCAATCATTAGCGACATATCCAATGTATGGGACTTCGCTCCACCACCCTTCTTTTGGTCTAGCATGTGATCATCCATGATTGTTCGAAACAATTGCTCCTTTTGTGCTTCGTGCTTGCGAAAGCCTTCTTTTTTTAGCCGAAACATCCATTGAAGCCACGGGATGTGTTCCGTAATGCCAATTGATGCACTGAGCTTCACCTGGTTTGTTATGATCGCCTTAATTTCCAGTCCTTTTTTGTCAATCTTTCCTTCTGAATCCACAAACTTTTTCCCAATTACCATTCTTGTTATGTTGTTGAACGCCACTCGTTGCAAATACTTCCTCGCTAATAAAGTACTATTACACTTCCCACGGTCTTTGAAAATGGATTCAACCATGGAAGTGACTTCATCTTCTCTTATGGCCCTAAGGGCTTCAATGCTCTTAGGGGAGAACAAGTGAACGTTACAAAATTTTCTAAGCTTGACGTAGTGGGGTCCATAATCAGCAAAGGTAAGGTCCTTTCCATCTTTGGAAAGTTCAACAGCTGCTCTATTTCTTTGCCTATCAGCTAAATATCGATCGTTTTCCTTGAGTACTTCTTTGGCTGATTCGGCACTAGACACACTTATGACCAATGAAGAACCAATCCACATACATGTTACTGGACCGTAGACCTCTGCCCAGTCAGCCAGGCAACGGAATAGCAGTGGTTTTACCTCAAGTATATTTCCAATAATTGGCCAAGGGCGAGGGCCTGGAGGGAGATCAAATCGTGGCCTCTGATAGAGTTTGTAAGCAAAGAAGAGGAAGATGGCTGAGAGGGCCAAAAGTGGGAAAGCCATTGAATACTTGGACAACGGAGATGGTTGAATGAAGTTAGTATTCAACATGTGGAGAAGGGAATTGGGGGTTGATAAATAGGCCAAAGGTATGGTCTACCTAATTTTCAAAACACCTTTTAGCAGCAATTAACTACGTTAAATTACCATTAAAAATTTTCAAATCTTTGAAATTGATCATGTCAATTGCATGAGTAAGAGTATTGCAACTTCTTCGTACGAGAGGGGGATAGGTGCCTCATGCATCGTTCATGTCTTGCAATTATACCAATTTGGCACTTACATTTGCTTAACGTTTTTCGTGTTGTCCTAGGAAGCACGGTATCCTAGGGGTATAACCAACCATAAATTGAAGGACCATGTGATTAGCTGAATCAAAAATCTGCTTCCATCACTCGAAAAAGATTCAGAAAATCACGCACTACTTCTATCAATCGAGACAATCACGCCGAGGATCAATCAATGCCCAAATTATGGCTAGAAATTTAGAATATGCTTGTAATCTCAGTACTCTATAAATTGATTCAATTATACAAAAGTATACACATCAATACAAACAATTTTAGTTTCTACCTGATTAGCAGAATCAAGAATCTACTTCTATCACTCGAGAAAATCATGCACTAATTCTATCAAGCAAGATAGTCATGCTGAAGATCAACCAATGCCCACAAATCCAAAAATATGCTTGTAATCCCAGTAGTAATTAAATTGACTCAATTGTACACAAGTATACACATCAATAAAAATAATCAGTTTTTACATGATTAGCTGAATGAAGAATCTTCTTCTATCACTCAGAAAATCATGCACAGATTCTAGAACATGAATCACTCGAGAAAATCATGCATAAAATCTACTTTTAGACATGAATAGTGACGGCCTTGGTCCATAGGGCCAAAGGGCTAGGGCCAGGCCGAAGAATCGGAGGAAAAAGCCTGGCCCAACCCAAAAAAGGCCTGGGTCAGGCCCGACCCAAGCCCAAAATGGTCCGCTCGTTTTTGGCCCTTTTTTGGCCAGAAAATTTAATTTTTTGGGGTTAGCTTTTGTAATTAATATCTTGGGCTTATGTTATTTGGGCTTGGCTTTTAAAGTTATATATGTTTAGGCCTTCTAATTTTCTTGATAATTATATAAATAGTCCAACTTTAACATAAAAACTCTATATAAAAATCTCATGCTTAACGAGTCATTCGCGAGCATCTTTATGAACACTTTTATATGTTCATGCTCTCGTTTAAGTACTAAAAGCAATTTTAATGTTACAAGAGGACCAATAATTTAGCATTCAAACAAATATGTTAAATGTCTATGTAATTAATTAGGATAATATGGTAGTTTAATTGGTCAAACCCGACTATAAGTTATTCTTAAATAAACTTCTATTATCCTTGTAAAGTTCTAGAAACAGGCTATTATGTGTGTATCCATCTTACTCTGACATTTTTTTATCAGTATTATTTCAAACTTTTTAACTCCACAGTCCACCATAGCAAAATAGAACATGAAAACCATGATAGAGATGAACATGAAAGGTCTAGTTGTTTACAAGGAACATGCATTTTATCAAAGTAAAGGCAAGAAATTTTTAAATGTACTTGATAATTAAGCAAAATGAGGAGGGCTTATGAAAAAATTTATCTAAAATTTAATTTTTTCGCAACGTAAAAACATGAACAAAAAGAATTTTAAAAAATAATTTTTTTTAGGCCCGAGTCTAGCCCTAGCCCGGCCCTAAAGTTAGGGCCTAGGGCTTGGATTGGGCCTTGGTATCCTCGAAAGCAGGCCCGACCCGGTTCCCCACCCCCGAAGCTCGGCCCCCGCCTGTTTCTCTTCTGGCACGCTGGGCCCTGGCTGGGCCGGCCCAAGTCTGGCTCATTGACATCTCTACATTTTCCTATTTTCTTCATCATTCAGATACACCAACAGCCTTTCTTGTTTCAGTTCCTTTAAATGGTGAAAACTTTGCTACTTGGTTTCGTGCTATGGGAGTGACTCTTCATGCCAAGAATAAACTTGGGTTAGTCGACGGCACAATTCTGGAGCCGTCTCATCAGACCGGAATCTTCCCTTATGGGAACGCTGCAATGACATGTCTCATAGATTCCTCAATTCCTTTTATTTTTGTCCTTGCACACAGCATTATCTATACTAAATCTGCTCATGCTATTTGGTTCGATCTTCATGAGCGCTTTCACCAGCCTAATGTACCACACAATTATCAAATCAAGCACGCCATCCTTGTTTTTAAATAAGATGATTTGCCAATCTTCGCATATTTTTCTCATATTTAGGTACTTTGGGATGAACTTCATTCTTATCTAATGTTCCTTTTTGTACTTGTGGCACTTTAAAGAGATATCTACTCTTCTCCAGCAGAATCAAGCTTTGAAATTCCTTCAAGGATTGCACGATTCCTACTCGATAATCCGGAGTCAGATTTCGTTAATGGAGCCTCTGCCTTCTGTTAATAAAACTTGTTCTCTTATTCTCCAAGAATAGAAACACCGAGAACTCCATGCCATTTCAACCACTTCTTCGCCTGATGTTATGGCACTTGCTACCATTTTGAAACCTCCTAGTGATCAAACTCATGCTAACAATCACCGTCGGCCTCGTTGTAAAAAATGATGCTCATTGGGTAACAACTTGCTACAAAATCCATGGCTTGCCTCCAAATAAACAGTGCGCAAATGCAACCCAAGGATTCTTCCTCCATCTCATGGAGATGGCACCCTCTATTCTCCACTTAGTGATAGTAACCCCTCACATAGTCTTGCCATTTTCCACGTCTTACCCAAGGCTCAAGACAATAACCCTACATCTGTTGCAAACCTGGCTAGTATTACCCCTTCTAGCGCACTCTTCTCACCGATTTGGATTATTGATACTGGGGCTAGTATCCATATGTGTGCTTTTCTTGATGTCTTTGCATCTTATAATACTTGTGTGCCTCCCTTTCTATTCAACTTCCAGACTAAAAACAAGTTACAGTTACTCATATTGGATCAGTCATGATTTCTTCTTAATTGGTTTTCCCGGATGTATTCTATTTTCTTTCATTCAAATATAATTTTTTTATAAGTCAGCAAACTCACCCAGTCATTAACTTGTATTGCTTCCTTCTTTTCCACACATTACCTTTTTTAAGACCTTCACTCGAAGGAGATGATTGGAGTGGCTTACTTGCATGATGGCTTTAATCGCCAACTAGCTTTGGGGGTGCTACTATTTTCCTTTCTTCCAACCTCTAACATAAGCGCTTAGGCTACCCTTCATTATCTCGAATAAAGGCCTTAGCCAAAGTCGACCCTTCTATTTCATTTCTCAATAGTTGTCTTTGTGATGTTTGTCCGAAAGCCAAACAAACTAGACTTCCATTTTCTACTAATACAATTTTTACATCTTTCTCTTTTCGGCTGATTCACTGTGATATTTGGGGCAGCTACCATATTCCATCTTTAAATAGGTAATGTTACTTTCTTACTGTTGTTGATGATTTTTCCCGTAGCACATGGTTATAGCTTATGAAATCCAAATCTGAAGTCAAGCATAATCTTTTCAATTTTTTTTGCCATGGTTAAGACTCAGTATGGTTATCAAATGCGACAAACTCGCTTTGATAATGGTCTAAAGTTCTTTCACAAAGATGTCCGAGATTTGTTTTTTCAAGCCAAATTAGTAATTCAAGCGTGGCATTGACCACAAGTGAACTCGGGGTGTAATCCATCAACATAGCTGTAGCTGTGTTGATACACCCTCCTCCCAACAAATTGGCATTGTTCAACGCAAACATCTGTCCCTTCTTGAGGTGGCTCACTACAAGAATTAATGGCTTTAGTGACCGCTTTTTATAGTGGTCGCTAAATTGATATTTAGCGACCGTTTTAGTGACTGACATAAATAGCGGTCGCTAAGTCTAGGAAAAAAGTGGTGAGGTCAACAAAAAAAAATGGTGCCACCTTTAGAGACAACATTAGCGACCTTTAGGTCGGTCGTTAAATTAGCGACCGCCTAAAGTTAGCTAATGTATTTAACGACAGTTTAGCAGTCGCTAAATTTAGCGACCGAGCTAAAAGTCGCTAAATTTAGCGACCAAGCTAGCGATCACTTTTAACGACCGATACGGCTGTCGTTAATGTAAATCTATTAATTGCCCTATTTTCTTTACACCGTCTCTCTCTCGATCTCTCTCTCGCCCCCTATTCTCTCTCTGTCTCTCTGCCCCAAATTAAAAGTAACTGCCGGCGAGCCACCTGCGACGACAACACCATGAATTGATTCACCCCGCCACCCACGCCGCACATGAACGAGCTCTTCTTCGGGTTGCTCTTTTGAATGTGATTTCGTTACTGGCAGAAAGAAGCTTCAACGCACGGACTAAAGATTTTGGTGAATCTGAAGGTTTTCTTGTATCATCCTCTTCTAAACATTCAAGGTATCTAGTACCAAATAACACCTCCCCTTTGACTTCGTTTTTTTCTTGAAAGATTCTCCTTGAATTCGTCGATCCAAAGATCCCTCACTCAATGCTCTTCACATAGTAACAGCTGCCTACCTCTCACAATTTCTTTGACTTCAATCATCTCTGCATGTGGGTGGTCTTTAAAATTGGTAAAGATAAAGGCTTTCGAGACTTTCTTGACCTTGGTTTGCACTTTGGTGATTAAGAGAGGTGAGCTCAGCTGATTATTTTGAAGTTTTCAGTTTTCTTAAATGCTTTGTGATGCATGTGTTTGAGGTTTAGGCTTTTAGGTTTGAGGCGATTTAGGTTTTCAGCATATAAGAACTCCAGATTTTCTCATAATGCTTTTGCAAAATCACAATGTGCAAAATCACAGTGTGCTGAAGTAGTTGCTGTGGAGTTTTAAATTGAAGAAGCAGAAGTAATAAGGGGGATATTATCTAGCAGCATTCCTTGTATGCCTCCTATCTGATGTTGTATAAATAAGCAAATGACAGATGGTGGATCACAGTTGATAGTGTAAAGAGAAAATTGTGGATTTAGAAACTTAAAATGCAAAATAGAATGCGAGGGAACTTCAATTTTGAATAGCTATGAGGTCAGAGAATGTGAATGCGAGTAAACATAGCATAAATTTCTTTAGGCTATTATATACATGCACAAGCACACAGTCAATTGACTGTCTGCAATTAAGTTCATACTTCCTGTGACTTCTAACAACTAATGGTGTGTGCTCCCTTCATATCTTTATATATATAAAAAAAGACAAATAATGTCTGCAACCTTGGTATTGGGAAATTACATGTGCAAGTAGGACTAGGGAGGCCTTGGGCGTACATTGGCATGGCCATGTATGTGGCAAAGCATAGGAAACTGGACTATTTAGCTCTTTTGTTTTATTAGTCTTCCCATGTATGACGCTTTTGTAGGTAATGGAAATTTTTATTAGGAGGGATACATTATAGTTAGTTTCTTGTATGACTCAATCATAATTGTTCAGCGCATTGTGACCAAGCTCAAGGAATGAGTACTAACTAATAATTTTATCCCTTGAATTTTTGCCTCTTTTTTCTGTCGAGTGATGATCTTTCTGTACAAGTTGTTTGCTTATATTAAAGCTTTATGGTTGTAGCAGCTTAGCAGAAATTCCAGAGTTTATATGTCAGTAAATTAAGCAACCTGTACTATTCCACGAATCTTGATCACTTATTATGAGGACTGCGTCCATTGCAGTTCCTCACTGACATCCATATTTAAACTTAACATCTGTAATTGTAATTCAATTTTCTGTCTGACACCCTAAAAAGGTAATGTGCTCTCTCTCTCTCTCTCTCTCTCTCTCACACACACACACACACACACACACGCAATGTGCTTTGGTTAGTTAAGGGTTCGAGTCTTAGATCATGTACTATCGTGAGATATTTTCATGAGTTGCCTTACATACACACTTTGTCATTATAGTATAGACAAATGCAACTGAAATGCAGTCAGTTAACACTAGGTAACTCACCCTGTGATTGAATTCAATGCACCTGAATTTAACTAGGAATTTGCTCAAAGTTAATGGTACTTCAAATTTGGTTGAGAAGGTTGGCTGGCCCTTCACATCATAGTGCATGCAATTTGCAGCCTTCTGAGCTGTAAGTTTTCAGTACTTTTCTTCTTCCTTAAGGACCTCCTGATTATGCTCTTATCTTATCTTATCATGCTTAATGACCCACCCACATATTGCATACTTATATACTTACATGAACATATGCACAACGCATTCTGAATTTCTCATTTCTAAATAGAATTTTAGAAAATTGTGTGTTGTGAACATCCCTTTGATTGTGAAACTCTAGTATATTGATCTAATACGTGTTTAATATTAATGCCAATTTCTGAATTTCAGCATTATTACAATATTAATGCAATATTAATATTGCAATTTCAGTATTATTGAATTTCTGAACATCCTTTTGATTGTGAAACTCTAACAGCCCTTTGACTCTGAATTTCTTATTACAAAATTAATGCTTCTGGTGATGAACAAATTATATTAGTTGATGGTCATTTGCATGTTATAATACATAAATGCGTGTAGAAATGTACTTAAATTACCTGGGTTGGTCGTTCTGCCGACTAGTGATTGAGATAAGGGTTGGGTTTACGTATTGACTGATTTTTTTGATCATCGGTAGTTAACTGTATGAATTTTATTGATTTTAATGCATGTGTTTATCTGTACTTTAATGAATGCGACAGATTATTTGAATGAACGCGGGACAGGGGGTTGGAACGGTTTTGAATGAATGCGCGGGACAGGGGGTTGGAACGGTTTTGAATGAATGCGTTGAAAGTTTTCAACGCATTCATTCAAAACCGTTTCAACCGAGGTTAAATCGGTTTTTTGGACCGATTTAACCTTGGATTGGTATTGGATTGGAGATGAATTGCTTTTGGATTGATATTGGTTTTGCAACAGGTTTTGAACAAAATGTGGATAAGTTATTTGACTTGGATTTTTTTTTTTGCAAATCAGGTTTAGTGACCGCACATTGTAGTCGCTAAATGAAAAAAAGTTGTCACTAATTTAATATTTAAAAATAATTAGCGACCGCCCTTTATGGTCACTAAATCTGTAGCAAAATATAATAATATTTAAATAAATAATATTAAAATTTTAAATATTTAAATTCAAAAAAAATTATTTAGCGACCGCACAAAACGGTCGTTAAATATAGTCAACGCGGTCACTAAATTTAGCGACCGATTTCTAAAAGCGGTTGCTAAAATTTAACTACCTGGCCTATAGCGACCGTTCATCTGCGGTTGCTAAAACCGTTTAGCGACCGCAGATAAAGCTTTAGCGACTGCGGAGAAGGTCTGCTTTCTTGTAGTGGCTCGAGCCTTACAATTTCAAGCACATTTGCCATAGAAATTCAGGGGTGAATGCGTTTTAACCGCTGTCTATCTCATTAATAAGCTTCCCATCCGGCTTTTGCAAGTGAAGACTCGTTATGAAACACTCTTGCACAAAAAATTTGAGTACTCTGATCTTCGTGCTTTTGATTCTTTATGCTTTGCTTGTAATTGGTCTCCTCATAAGACTAACTTTGATGCTCGAGCACATCTAGGCAGTTTTGTTGGGTATCCCTTTGTTCAGAAAGGTTACAATGTATATGACATTCAGGTAAAGCAAATTTACACTTTGAGGGGATGTTGTCTTTCATGAGAACATTTGCCATTTAAAGATGATCCCAATTCATCACTTCTTCTGTTTTATCTATACCAATACTGGATCAAGTCCTTTCTTCCATTTTCGTGCCCAATCCTTACAATAACATCATCACACTAATCCTTCTCCTTGTTCATCCTCTGAGCTTACATCTTGAAATCAATAACCTATCATTGCAATTTCAATGACCCGACTCCCGCAGTTTGGTGTTCAACCCGCCAACATCATCACCCTCCATATCTCGAGGACTGTTCGTGTAGCAATGCTAGCCATGCAACACCCACTCCACATCCAATCCTTGGTAAAGGTACTGATTTTCCTTTGCACATTTTTCTATCTTATACCAGGTTTTTCCCTTATCATAATGCTTTTACTCTAGAAATCTTCTCACACGAAGAACCCAAGTCCTTTACACAAGCCATGAAGTCTCCCCACTGGCGTGATGCCATGGCTACTGAAATTCTTGCCTTAAAGCAAAATAAAACATGGACATTGACCCCTCTACCACCACACAAAACAGCCATAGGATGTAAATGGGTTTTTAAACTCAAATACAATTCGGATGGCTCAATCGAGCACCATAAAGCATGCCTCATGGCTAAAGGTTCACCCAGCTTGAAGGCTTCGATTATCATAAAACAAATGCCCCCAATTGCCAAGTTAATCACTGTTTGTTGCATGCTAGCCACTGCTTCAATTTTTAATTGGCCTATATATTAACATGATGTCCATAATGCTTTCTTGCATGACGACCTTGAAGAAGAAGTTTATATGTCTACACCACCTGCCTTTTCAAGTAATAGGGAGACTTGAGTTTGCCGCTTGAACAAATTGATTTATGGATTAAAACAAGCCTCTCGTAATTGGTTCACGAAATTGTCCAATGCTCTTCTCAAAGTTGGCTTCATCCAATCTTATGCTGATTACTCTCTCTTTTATAAACGAACTGGAAACTCATTTGTTTATGTCTTGGTTTACATTGACGACATTTTTATAATAGGGCCAGATTCAAGTGTCCTTATCAACTCAAGTCTTATCTTCACACTTTTTCCAACATCAAAGTTCTTAGGTCTCTTCGATATTTTCCTGGTGTTTAGGTGGCTCGTCTAAAGAAGGCATTTTCTTATGTCAATGAAAGTGCGCCTTGCATATTATTAGTGAATTAGGACTTCTTGGGAGTCGAATTGCTGAGACGCCTATTGAAACACATCTTCCTTTGTCAAATTCTGATGGTGAACTTCTATCTGATCCTTTTCATTACCAAAGGCTTATTGGTCAGCTCATATATCACTCTTACAAGACATGGCACTTTATTTGCTGTTCATGCTTTAAGCATATGCAAACTCCTCGCCAATTCCATGGGCATGCTGCTATACGTGTTGTTCGCTGCTTGAAAGGATCTCCTAGTCAAGGCCTCTTCATGAATGCTCAAAGCCCCATTCAACTCCAAGGTTTTTGTGATTTAGGTTGGGCCAATTGTCTAATAACTCGATGTTCAACCACCGGATACTGTATCCTGTGTGGTTCTGACCCCATCTCATGGAAGACAAAGCAACAAAACACTATTTCGAGTTCTTCTGTCGAAGCCAAATGTCGCTCAAAGGCTAACACTGCATGTGACCTCCAGTGACTTAAATACTTACTAGCTGATCTTGATATAAAACATCATCAACCCTCTCTTCTCCATTGCGATAACCAGGCTGCAGTCTACATCGCATCCAATCTCATTTTTCATAAACAGACTAAACACATCGAACTTGATTCCCACCTATTCAAGAAAAAATTAGCTCAGGGCTACTCAAGACTTCTTTTTTGTCTTCCCAAGAACAACTGGCATATCTATTCACCAAATCTCTTGCGAAGGACTAGTTTTTATCATTATTATGCAAGTTGGGCATTCATAATCCCCACACTCCCACTTGAGGGGGAGTATTAGCTGCGAGTAGCTGAATCAAGAATATGCTTCTTTCACTCGAGAAAATCATGCACAGATTGCAGAAAATCACAGAGTCGAGAAAATCACGCACTGATTTTATCAATCGAGACGATCATGCTGAAGATCAATCAATGCCCAAAATTATGGCAAGAAATCTAGCATATGATTGTAATCTCAGTAGTATATAAATTGATTAATTGTACAGATATATATACATCAATACAAGCAATTAGTTTTTACAATTTTGCAGAATAATCCCTTAATGGCCAGTTTAACGGTCACTCGTAACTTGAATAGAAAGGAAGTTTTGTAGGTGTATAGGCTTCAATGGCTAATAGAAAGGAAGTGCTGCTCTGCAAAGGCTCCAATGGCTACATTTATGTTAAGTCTCGTCGCTTGGGCAACTATACCATTTGATTACTCTCTCCATTGAGAATTTCCATCATGTTTCAGCTTACTCTGCATTGTTAATTACATTTGACATCACAATTAATTATTTTTTTTCACTTTTTCAACGCAAACAAATTGGCTTTAGCCTTTTGGATAGATGTTTCGATAAAGAGTGGTCAAATCCTAATTTTTATTTGTAAAGTTTTGCTAAGCCACCCACGGTTGTAATTTATGTCAGATTTGATGGACTATATATATAGCTGCCTATAAGTCCTCAAGGATCGGAATAATATCTCGCTTATGGTGTTGTGGATTCTTTCTTGTGGTTTGGGATAGAACCTTATTGCACATTACACATGTTCAATTGCTTCAAAAATGGAGTAGAATATTTTAACTCGATCTCCATGATTCTTCTGAACTTGCTGCTCAATAAGCTCTAGCGAACTTAAGAAACTTAGGGTTTTTTGCATAGCATCTCTGTTTTCTTCCTTTACTTTCTAAATTCCCTTTTTTGCTGCCTGTACAGCACTATTTGAAGCTTGATTTGTGTATTTGAGTTTCAATAACACGGGCTGTAGTGAGAGGATGAAAGGCTAATGCAACCATCATTCCAGCCCCTGAGTGAGGTCAAGATAATTTAGATGGTTTTTAAGAGAATTTAAACCAATCAATTCTTCAACCAAGGATGGTTATGACTCAACAACTGACAGATGACTTTTCACCCGTGTTTATGAACATAGATTGAACATTATCGCAGTAGAACTCATTTCTTTTATAGGTTTTCCTGTGATCAACAATGACTTTATTAGTCTTAAACATAAAAATTTTGAATATGCCCTAAGTCATCTGTTTCATTGCAAGCTTATGTTCTATTAGGAAAAATGCATAATTGTCATATTGCATCCACTAGAAATTTTGAGCAACCTTGATTCACCACTTTGTTTTTGGAAGAATATCTTCTGACTTGATGAAGTAAATCTTTAGATGTCAAACTGTCATTAGACTCACTGAGAAACTCCTTTTCTTAATGCTAGCTTGGAAGTTTAACCCCTGACTGACATACTACATCATGAGTTTGTCAAGTTCTTGCAAACTTTTCTTCATGAAACTAGCTTGCAAACTTTGGAAGGAATTAGCAATAGTCCTAGGGCTGGTGGAGTTGTTGGTCATTGATTTAGCAAAGTCTACAAATAGTGTATCAGTGAACCAGAAGAAGGTGTTCAGAGATCAAGTTGCCCAAAGGAAAAGTTTCGGATATCTTTATGTAATTAGTATATTATCATTAAGGAAATCATTTGCCAATTTTATCCAAATAGCAATTTAGAACAGATTAAAAAGTCGATTGACGTTAAATTTTGGAGCAGGAAGAGTACATAAATTTCTATAAATTAGATGTAAAAATGAAAAGAAATCTATTTTGAAGGAAAATCCAAGTATGGTGTGCTCTAGCCAAACTACGCTTTCAAGAACCGGCGTCCACGTCATTTGCGATAATGGAAAGAACATCCTCCCCCCGGGCAAACTCACACGTGCGCGCACACAAAAATACTAAGAGCACATGCCTCATGCACTTATTGCTTTCAACATATGTTGGTTTTTAGATCCAGGTGGGACAATCTGAAGAGCTTTTAAACAAATGTGCATTAAGTTTACAATGAACAACTTTTGCATGGGATTCCTTTTTGTATCTAAACTTAGAGCTATCTAGGAAGATGATGGTTAGATTTTTGCCTTTGTTCATGGCGAACACATTGACATCTCAATCTATACGTGCAAGTTATACACAAAACTAGTTTCTAGTCTGTTGGAGTATTTCAACAAAAAAAATCTATTTTCTTTACAAGAATGGTTTTGAGATAACATTAGAGTTTTGAGAAAAACTACATATGCTTTAATTCCAAATTGCTTATAAGTGAAGAGTTGAGATTTTTTTTTGCATAAGCTTTTGAAAGACAATTGTCCTACATTGGCCATTGTAAAGAAATTTAAGGAATATATCGGAGGACAATCCTTGGCCTCTTAGTATGATGTGCTCGAGTCTAAGACTCGCACGCGTAAGGGGGAAGGATAACTCAAGCTTTCTCTCATGCTCTCTTCTCCTAGCTTGTAGGGATTTTGGTAAGGTATTGAGTGAAACTTCTGATTCATACATTTATGCAGAGATATGAGTGAAGCAATAGTAAAAGTTGAGCCATTGTATCTCGGAGACGACACGTCGATAATCTTGTTATACCGGTGTTAATCCAAAGGGGTGCATATCGTCTTAAGAGAGCGACATAGTTCGCGCCTAAGCTAGTTGATTTTATTTCATTTCTTGCGACTATAGCGTGCTATTTATACTATAAAATATAGTTGTTTCCACACTTTTTAGAAACACAACTCACGCTTTCCCTCTTACTCTCTTTTTCTGACTTGTCGGCATTTTGGTAAGGTATTGAGTAAAACTTCTATTTTATTCGTTTGAGCAAAAATACGAGTGATGCAATGGTGAAAGTTAAGCTGTTGTATTCCGGAAGTGATACGTCAATAATCTTGCTCCAACGATGGTAATAAGAAGGGACGCAATTGTATTAAGAGAGCGACCTAGTCTGCATCTCATCTAGCTGATTTTATTTCATTTATTAGGAGTTTTTCTTGCTTTTTTTTTGCAACACTTTCAACAATTTAGGACGATTCGATGGTTGATTCCACCATGTCTTCTGCTATCCTAGCTGCTAACTAAAATGACTTGAATAACCATTTCATTTTAGTGGATAAAATTTTAAAAGGTGGGCTAGCAAGGTATTGTTCTATCTCAAGTAGGTGAAGGTAGTATGAGTTTTAACCGCCAAGAATCCAAAGAAGGTGGACGCAAAATTTATGAATGATGAGGAATTGGCGGAGCATGAGAAATATGTTGTGAAGTGGGAAAATGACAAAGAAGATTGTCATAATTATTTGATCAATTGTCTTTTCGATGAGCTTTATAATTATTACTCACATAGTTACAATTCTGCCAACAGAATATGGAAAGCATTGCAGCAAAAATACGATACCGAGGAAGCCAAAAAAAAAGTAAATAAGTAGCCACTTTTTTAACATGTTGGAGAACGTGTCAGTTTTAGATTTAGATGTATGACCTTCAAATGATTATGCACAAAATCATCTTCGAAGGGATCCATGCATATGAACAAATGCAAGTGGCTTCCATCATAGACAAGTTGCCGAATTCGTGGAAGAAGTTCCAAGAAGGCCTTTGTTACAAGCAATCAGAACTGTCCTATGGCTTGGTTTCAAATTGAGTAGGAAGCGCGAAAGCAAGATAAGAAGAATGAAGCTCTTGCCAACAACCACCAAGGTAACGATAACCGTAATGGTGCTAAGGTAAACTTCCTAACGTCTAGTGATAACATTTCTAAGGGTCAAAATAATTTTAAAAGGCAAATTAATTTTTTGAATGCTAGAAGCATGCATATAAAAAAAAACAAATGTTTCAAAAGTCAACATTCTTCCTATGCCTCAAAGAAATGGAACCAAAGCCGTTCTTTCAATCGTCCAAATAGCAACAAAAAAAAATTCCAATAGCAATTCTAGCAACAAAATTTTACAAATGAAGGTTTCGCAAATGGTGCATGTTTTATAATTAGAAAACAATGGCACCATACTAGAAATTGTCGCCATAGAAAAATCGATTCAATTCCATAAGCAAATGATACTGAGGAATAACTTGTTACTATGATTTTGGAAAACTATTGGAAGTGAGGAAGGATGGTGGACGGACTCCGGGGCTTCTAGACATGTTTCTCACGATAAAAATCTATTTCAATACTATGTCTGGTTGAAAAAGACAAGAAAGTTTTGCTGGATGATTCTCACTCCACAAAAGTTTTAGGCATTTGAGATGTTGTTCTTAAGTTTACCTCAGGCAAAAGTTTTATCCTTAAGAGCATGCTACATACTCCGGTTATTAGGACGAACTTGGTGTCCGCTTATCTCCTCACTAAGGAAGGATTCAAGCAAGCTTCCAAGTTCGATCAGTTTGTTCTATCAAAGAACGATATGTTTGTTGGTAAAGGCTATGCATGTGATGATATGTTTAAACTAAATATGAAAATGAATAAAGCATCTACTTTTGTTTATATTGTGTCTTGTTTGAATATTTGGCATACTCGTCTTTGTCACATAAATGGTAAATATCTTAAACATATGAGTCACGCAGGACTTTTGCCTAAGCTGCATAATAAACTTGAAAAATGTGAATCTTTCAGCATGACCAAATTAACTAAACAACCACACCACAAAGTCAAAAGAAATTCTAAATTACTAGAGCTAATTCATTCAGATATATGTGAATTGAAGGCATTTTGACACTTGGTGGAACAAGATACTTTATCTCTTTTGTTGATGATTTTTCTAAATATTGTTAGTTTATCTCATAAAATATAAAAGTGATGCATTTGAAATGCTTTCTATTGTTATCAAGGAAGTAGAAATCATTTTGATATATAGAAAAAAGATTGAGAAGTTATAGATATATGAAATGTGACTCTTAGGCCTTATCACCTATATCTGATCTTTACGGATAGTTTATGAAACCACCCTCTCCTTATTCGCATGCCTCTGATGGTGTAGCTGGAAAAAAAAATATGAGATTGATCAATTTGACTAATGTCATACTTGCTAACTCTGGTGCACCTAAAAAATTTTGGGATGCAACTCTCTTGGCTGCAAATTATCTCCTTAATAGAACACCTAGAGAGAAAATCCTCAAAACCCCTTATGAGTTATGGAGAAATAGAAAACCAAATTTAGAGAACTTTAGAGTTTGGCGCTACTTAGCCTTTTTGAGGATTTTTGACCTAAAAATTGTTAAGTTGGGAATTAAAGCATCACGTTGGTTTTTTGGGTTATGCTCTTCATAGTAAAGCCTATAGGTGTCGTAATCTTAAGAACAATGTTGTGGTTAATTATATGGATGTCATATTTTATGAAGCCAAATCCAAAGATAGTAAGGGTGAGGAAACGAAAGTTATAAAATCATCCCAACCTAATCAAGAGGCAAGCTCCTCACAACCTCTTAACATTCCTCACAACCTCTTAACATTGAAGATCAAGAACATAGAAGGAGCAAATGAGCAAGGGTAGAAAAGACTTTGGCCCTGATTACCTTGCATATAATATTGAGGGAAGTCTTATTACCCTAGCGGAAGCCTTATCCTCACCAGACTCTGACCTTTGGAGAGAAGCTATAAATGATGAAATAGAGTCTCTAATGGCTAATAGAACATGAAAGTTTGTTGACTTAACTCTAGGTTGTAATTCCATAGGTTTTAAATGGATTCTAAGGAAAAAACTTAAACTTGACGGTACAGTTGACAAGTTTAAAGCAGGCTGGTTGCAAAGGGGTTTAAAAAACAAGAGGACATCGTTTTTGTTTATACCTTCTCGCCGGTTACTAGAATAACATCCATTAGGCTTTTAATTGCTATTGCAGCAATCCATAATTTAGAAATTTACTAAATGGATGTTAGAACAACCTTCCTAATTAAAGAACTGGAAGAAGAGATTTATATGTACTAACTAGAAGGTTACGTACAACAAGGGCATGTGAGTAAGGTGTATAAGTTGACTAATCCCTACATGGGTTGAAACAGGCTCCCAAGCAATGGCATGACAAATTTGATTAATATGCTCTAGTTAATGGTTCTAAAGGAGCAAATGAAAGTGATAAATGCATTTAATGCAAATCTGAAAGTAGTGAGCATGTTATCATTTGCTTGTGTATCAATGATCTTTTATTTTTCGGTATTAGCATGAAAATAATTGAATTCACCAATTCTTTGTTGGAAAAGAATTTTGAAATGAAAGATTTGGGTGAAGCTGATTTTATTTTAGGCATGAAATTTACTAGAACTTGTGATGGCATATTTCTTGATCAAGATCATTATATTGAGAAGATTTTGAGGAAATAAAAATATTTTGATTGCAAAATTTCATGCATTCCTTTTGATCCTCAAAATAACTTATATCCAACGAAGCCTGATGTTGTGAATCAAAAATAATATGCAAGTATAATTGGTAGATTTAGATTTTTGACTGAATGCACATGCCTGATATTGCATATGTTATTGATGTTTTTAGTTTGCAAGTAAACCTAATCTTGAAAATTGGAATGCCATGTATTGTGTTACAGGCTATCTTAAAAGAACAATTAATATCAGTTTGATGTATCAAAGGCAACCAGCTCTTCTTGAAGGTTTTAGTGATGTAGATTGGAAATCTCAATCTAGAGATTCCATATTGACAAGAGGCTATGTGTTTACACTAGGTGATGGAGCTATATGTTGGAGATCTAAGAAGTAACAAATCATTGCCAAATCCACCATGGAAGCTGAACTAATTGCCTTGACTTCGATAAGTCAAGAAGCAAGTTGGCTAAGTTATCTATTGCTCGAGATGCCTATGTGGGAAAAATCAGTGCCACCTGTCTTGATTCACTATGACACCACTGCAACAATTGGCAGAGTGCGAAGCAAGTACTGTAATGGAAAATCCAGATCTGTGATATCTGGTAAATCCAGGTTGGCAGAATACAGAGAAAACAAAGTACTGTGAGATCTTACCTTAGCAAAGGTGTGATCAATATTGATTACGTGAGACCAGGTGATAATTTCGCTGATCCACTGACAAAAGCTCTAGCTAGATAAAAGATCTTGTATACATTGCGGGGATGTGACTTCAGCCCAAAGTTGTATAGTCACATATAAGGATACAGCCTCATAGGGATGGGAGATCCCAAGAAATAGGTAAGGAGATCAACAAATTATATAGTGATTGATTTTATACATGTACTACTTTTATCATATGACAATGTCCCTTCCTATGATGAAAGCACATGTTTCTCGTAACGGTATTGGAGGTTGAGATTCATTGTAATCTCTTAATAAGTTCTTTAGCCCACATGGGTGGGAGGTTGATAGACTCACCTATATGAGTGTGGAAGTGGGATCGCTTCCTATGAGAATCGGGCTAATTCTCTGGACCACTCTTAAAAAGTGTGATAAAACAAATGGCCATAACATGTTGGCTTATGAAACTTGGTATAGGATACCTTGAGTCTCATGTGTGTGATGTTCTTCTAGGTGTCCTTAAATAGCCATCGTTTCGTGTCTGAGTATACCTTGGCTTTTATACGGGATGACTAAAACACTAAGTGAATGTTTCAAGGCAGAGTAGTGCATGAGATTTTTACCTTTGCCCACTGTCTAAGTTGTGAATTTTTTTATTGAAATAAGTGGGGGATTGTTGGAGTTTTTTTAACAAAAAAATTCCATTTTCTTTTCAAGAATGGTTTTGAGAAAACATTAGAGTTTTGAGAAAAATCATAGATTCTGAGATTTTCTTACATACTTAAACTTTTGAAAGATATTCGTCCTACATTAGCCATTGTAAAAAAAATCTAAGGAGTATATAAGAGGAGACTCATTGGCCTCTTACTAAGATGTGAATGATCTAAGACTCGCATACGCAAGGGGGGAGGACAAGTGGGGAAGATACAAGCTTCTGGAGTTTATAAATGTACCGTGATAGCATTTTATTTTTCTTCACCTATAAAAGAAGACTTCTTCCACATTTTTTCAGACACAACTCAAGCTTTTTCTCTTACTCTCTTCTTGTGATTTCTAAACATTTACACTAGTGGACATTTTGGTAAGGTATCGAGTAAAGCTTCTGATTCATTCCTTTGTGTAGAAGTACGATTGAAGCAACAATGAAACTTGAGTTGTTGTATCCCTGAAGCGACGTATCGATAATTTTACTGCACCTGTGGTAATCCGAAAAAGCGCGAATCGTCTTAAAAATGTGGCCTAGTCTGCACCTCAGTCAGTTAATTTTATTTCATTTTTTAGGAGTTATTCTTGTTTGTTTCTTGCAACATTTCCAACATAGTCTTATGCTACCCCTGTCCCTACAGATCTATTTTTGCTTTTAGTATGTCTCGCAAAAGGAGATCACTTTTTTGAAGTGAATTATATGCCACAATTTTGCATATTTTCCTTTGCTGGCATTAGACCTGACAAACGGGAATACCCGTCGGTACAGGTAAAACACGGTCTGGTCCGGATAAAAATAGGTCAGGTATATTTTACCCGATTTTTTCCGGGTATGCTTTTTAGCAATCCGTACCCTACCCTTGCGAGTCGGGTATTACCCGCAGGTATATTCCAATTTCTAATTAATTGTTTTATTTTCAATAACTTATTTTAATTACCCACTAATTACTTAATTATGCACATTTTAACATCAACAATCAGATTACAATAAGAACTTCAAAATTACTAACATCACACATTCTCAGTTTCTCCATCAAAATTCAATACACAATAATCAAAACCCCTTATTCAACGAATATCACAAGAACAAGAGCAAGAACTTTGAAAATAAAGATTAGAACTTCTTGATTTAACAAAATAAAAAACATATTTTCAAGAGAATAGTGAAGATCTTCTCGAGAAGACGATCTGGTCGGCAACAGAGTAATCGACGGAGCGAACAAGATCTAGCCACGGTCGCTGTCAAGAGTGACGGTCGGCAATGGTGTGCCGTGGTGCCTCTGCCGTAGATCTTCTCCAGAATAAGATCTGGTCCCGCTGGAGTAATCATTGACGGAGCGAACAAGATTTGGTCTCGGTCACTGTCAAGAGCGATGGTCGGCGTTGTGCCTCTGCCGTCGATTACTTTCCCGAACAATGGTCGTAGCGACAGAGTGACGACGGGACTGGCGGCGAAGCTAGGGTAGATCTGTGCGCAACTGATCCTGAGAAAGGACTTGGCGCCATGGACTTGATGTGAAGTAGTGTGGTCGTGATCGGAGAGAGTGGATCCATGATAGTTAAGACTTAAGAGAGTAGATCGACTGGTTTTTTTTTTGTGAGAGTGAGAGAGACAGAGAGAGGCGACAGAAGTGGAGAAGAAGAGAAAAGGCAAATGTCTCAGACAATTAGGGTTAAGGGCTTTTATATACCAATAACCGGGTAAACCCGGGTAACCCGTCAACCGACCGAAACCGACCTGAAAAATACGGTTCGGTTTGGTTACGGGTCTAATTTCCACGGGTATCCCATATCTGTACTCATACCCGAGATTTTTGACCAGGTACGGATTGACCGGCGGGTAGGGGCAAAAAATTTCCAGGTCTAGCTGGCATGGAGGAAAGACAAAAGTTTCATACACTTCTTTTTGAAATAGAGGGTGATTTATCTTTCTCATTCATATGAAACATTAAGGCTATTCTAAACACGATATATTTCTCCGCTCGTCTAGACATGCACTTATTGCTGTCAATGGCAAGAAGTTTGCTAAAATTATTTTCCCTTGAAGAGTGCCATATGGTCATCATGGAACCTATTTTTGCACTCCCACCCAGCATTAGATACATCGGGTGTGGATGGTTAAATGTATTGTCAAAGGTTTAACTTTTTATTTTCTAAATTAAGTTTAGATGTTTGTCATGTCTATGTGTATGAACTAGCAATAGATGGACACATGAGTGTGCCCAAATTGGGAGTGGAACAGAATGCACTATTCTTCATGACGCGTAAATGGAAATCAGATGCCCTCTTTCGATTTATAACATTGCCTATCTCTGTGCAGATTGCTTTGAAACCAGCCAAATCCGCCACTAATATATGGGACATTAAATTGACAATAGTAGTAGTGTGTTGCCCAGAGCGAAAACATGCAGAGTTGATACTTAAGTAGTAGTGAGAGAACAGGAATGCATAGCAACAACAAGGTTTAAGAGTGGGAGTGGTGCCCATATTACAATGTTTTGGTATGCATAAGCACTGGTTTCACTCTTGGTCATCCAATGCCTCTCACTTTGGACTAGTGAGTCATTGGGCAAACGGGAACTGCAATTGAGGTTCAATGCATGCCAAAAAGAAAAAAAATGGTGTTTGTATGTGATTGCTTGCTTGTCCACATACCTGGAGATATCTCATTGATATGGTCTTAGATGTAAAAACCATAGTACAATTAGGACTGACGGTTAAGCTTGGCCATATCCATGAGAAGCAAGCTTAAAGCTTGCTAGGATATTTTGGTAACACTAATATTAGAATTACAAATTGACTTTGACGCGGAGTTTGACCAAAATTTCTCGAGTAGCACATGTGTCGGAATGTGATTGGTAGTAAAATTTTATCCTTATAGATATTCATTGCCCACGTGTCAACTATTTGTATAAGAGAGTGCCCTCCTATTATTATCCTAACAGCTCTAAAGAAGTCAATAGCTACGATCCTTTAGCCACCACGATGATATCTTATCATTTTTTTTCTTAAGGAACTTCCTCCACCCCCACCCACTTTTGAACCATGTGAAACTGAACAAGTCAATAACATTAGAAGTTACAGAAGATGCACAGATGCCAAACAAGACAGGTAACAGATGCTTTTGTCTGTCTTTCTGGCTCCATTATTAGCCCAATGCAGCAGTCACTATGATATAATATGTAGATGTTGTATGCTGAGCCTGATTTCAATCCAGAGAAATTGTTACAACGGAGGCAGTGACCTGAAAACTAGTTTTGTGTGGGTGTCCCATATTGGTTATTGAGAGAAGGTCACAACTTTGCCCAAGTATATAAGTTGTCTTGTCCTACATTGGTTATTTAGATAAAGGTCACCTCTGAGCTCTAAATAAATATAAGTGATCTTGTATTGTTTTGGGTTAAGAGAGAAAATCACAACAAAAAGTGGGGGTTAGGATTTTGGTTGTAACACTGCTGAATAGTGAAATCAAAATCTGGTCATACTCCGAGGGCGTAGCCATATTGGTGAACCTCGTAATTCTTGTTTTGGGCATTTAATTTTTCTTTTTTTAAAATTTCTCGTTTCTTTGTTCTTCAATATCTTGATTCACAGTTGCTGCGTTTCGTAATAACTGGTATCAGAGCTTGAGTTCGAGTTTTACTCACTTAGGCTTTACGTTTGAGTGGGAGCAATGGCTGAAGAAGGTAAAGGAAAGATTGAGAAGTTTAATGATATGAATTTTCAGTGGTGGAAGATGCAAGTTGAGGACTACTTATATCAGAAGGATCTGTATCTACCGCTGGTGGGAGGTAAACCTGAAGTGATGAATGCGAGTGAGTGGGTGATTTTGGACAGAAAGGCGTTGGCTACGGAAAGACTTAGTCTAACCCCACGAGTAGCATTCAATATCTCCAAGGAGAAAACTACTGTTGCTGTGATGAAAGCGTTAGAGAAATTATATGAAAAACCTTTTGCTTCGAATAAGGTATTTCTTATGAAGAAACTGTTTAATATGAGGATGTCTGAAAATGGCTATGTTGTTGATCATCTAAACAATTTTAACGGTGTTACAAATCAATTGAAATCTGTCGGCATTAATTTTGATGATAAAATTATGGCTTTGTTATTTATGTGTTCACTGCCTGTTAGTTGGAATAACTTGGTGACGACAGTGAGTAATTCTACTATTTCTGGAACGCTAACACTTAATGATGTTGTGAGCTCTCTCATGAATGACAAAATGCGGAGAAAGACAATTGGTGATGGTATATCATCTAGTACTGCTTTGTCCGTGAAATCCAGAGGTAGATAGAATAACAAACAGAATAACAGAGGAAGAAGACCTACAAGAGGAAGATCAAAATCAAGAGGCAAGTCGAAGTCCAAAGGAAAATCCATAGTGTGCTGGAATTGTAACAAGGAAGGTCATAAGAAGAATGATTGTATGGAATCAAAGAAGAAAAAGGGAGCACGAGGAAGACAAGGTGATGATGAAGGGGCAAACATGGTAAGTTCAAACAAACAGACATATGACAATTTATGTCTCTCTTCTACAGTGGATGATAATTACAAAGTATGGTATGTAGACTCAGGTGCCTCGATTCATTGTACACCTCATACGGATTGTTTCTGTGATTATGTTCATGGTGATTATGGACATGTGACTGCCAAAAATGGATATCGGTGTAGCATTGTTGGAAAGGGAAAAAGTGGAAATTAAACTGTCAAATGGAGGAACCCTAGTTTTGAAAGATGTTAGACATATTCCAGAACTGCAGAAGAATCTTATATCCGTCAGTGGATTGGACCGTGAAGGCTATTTTGTGGCATTTGGTGAAAAACAGTGGAATGTGATCAAAGGGTCGATGGTGGTAGCAAGAGGTGAAAGAGTAGGAACCATATACACTCTTTCAGGTACCTATAACCACTATCTTTTTGGATTTTACAAAAAATCAAAGAACCACATTATGGCATCACATGTTAGAACGTTTGAGTAGGAGTGGTATGAGAATTCTACACTCAAAGAATGCATTGCAAGGGATGAAGAACATTCAGTTAGATTTCTGCGAGGGTTGTGTCTATAGAAAGCAAAAGCGAGTTAGTTTCTAAAGGGATGGTAAAGAGAAGAAGATTGAAAGGCTGGAGTTAGTTCACACGGATGTTTACGGACTTACTACGGTAAAGTCTCTTGGAGGTAATTTTTACTTTCTTTCTTTTATAGATGATGCTAGTGGAAAGACTTGGATATATGCCATCAGAAGAAATCTAACGTTTATCACACTTTTAAGAAGTGGAAAGCTCTTGTTGAGAATGAAAGAGGGAACAAGATAAAATGCCTAAAATCTGATATTAGGGGTGAGTATCGTGATGGAGGGTTCCAAGAATTCTGTACCAACAACGGTATCAGGTTGATAAGGACTATTAAGAGGACACCTTAGAAAAATGGCTTGGCAGAGAGGATGAACAGAACCATCATGGAACGAGCAAGGTATATGAGGATACATGCAAATTTACCTCTACAGTTCTGGTCAGCAGTTGTGGATACTGTCGTATATTTAATTAACAGAAGTCTAGCCAGTCTCTCAATGGTGGTATTCCTGAAGAAGAATGGTCAGGTAAACCAGTAAATTATTCTTTTCTGAGAGTTTTTGGATGTATTGCTTATGCTCATATTGATAAAGAGGAGAGGAAGAAACTTGACTTTAAATCTCAGAAGTGTGTATTTATTGGATATGAAGGTGATGAATATGGTTATCGTTTGTGGGACTGCGAAGATAACAAAATCATCAGGAGTAGGGATGTCATATTCGATGAATCACAGTTGTATAACCACAAGTTACAAGAACATGGAATTAAAAAGAAAAACAAGGCATACATGGAACTTGATGAGCCAGAAGATGGACAGGTACCTAGGACAGAAAATCCAGAAGTCCTTGATGAGACAACTGATACTGAAATTAGAAATGGTGATCAACAAAAGGTGCCTGAAACTCTTAACCTCAGAAGAAGTAGTCGGGTAAGGAAAGCTCCTAACAGACTTTGTCTTTCACTCGATTATATTTTGTATACTGGTTCTGGTAAGCCAAAATGTTATCAAGAAGCGATACAAGATGAATCCAAGTTACAGTGAGAGCAAGCCATGAAAGATGAGATGGCTTCACTTGAGTAAAAACCAAACTTGGGATTTGGTAAGGCTCCCTGCAGGTAAGAA
Organism: Escallonia herrerae; assembly: GCA_033070095.1. NCBI lineage: Eukaryota > Viridiplantae > Streptophyta > Magnoliopsida > Escalloniales > Escalloniaceae > Escallonia > Escallonia herrerae. The sequence goes on along the minus strand of JAVXUP010004083.1, from coordinate 16,198 downwards.
TGCTATGTACAATAAATGGGTATACAAGATTAAAACTGAAGCTGGAGGAACAAAGCTATACAAGGCAAGACTAGTTGTGAAAGGATATCGGCAGAGGAAAGGTTTTGATTTCCAAGAAATCTTCTCTCTTGTTGTGAAGATGACTTCAATTCATACGATATTGAGCATTGTAGCTATAGAGGACTTACATATGGAGTAGTTGGATGTTAATACAACATTTCTCCATGGGGATTTGGAGGAAGAAATCTACATGCATTAACTAGAGGGTTTTGAAGTCAAGGATAAGGAGGGAATGGTTTGCAGGTTGAAGATGAGCTTGTATGGCCTAAAGCAAGCTTCTAGATAGTGGTATTTGAAGTTTGACAGTTTCATGAAGCAGACAAACTTCACTAGATGTGACTCTGATCACTGTGTTTATTTTTAGAAGTTTAATAGTGAGGACTTCATTATTTTAACTCTGTATCTAGATGATATGATTGTAACAGGTTCAAGCATGAGAAGGATTAATGAACTCAAGAAAAAGTTGGCGAGTACTTTTTCTATGAAGGACTTGAGTGGGGCAAAACAACTTCTTGGCATGAGGATAACCAGAGACAGAAAGCAGAAAAAGTTATGGTTGTTGCAGGAATAGTACATTGATAAGGTTTTGAGGAGATTTAACTTGCACGCCTCTAAACCTGTGACGACTCCTTTAGCAACCCACTTTAAGCTTTCAAAGGAACTGAGTCCTAAGAATAGGGAAGATGAAGAATACATGGCACAGGTACCGTACACCTCTAATGTGGGAAGTCTCATGTATGCCATGGTCAGTACAAGGCCAGATATTGCACATGCAGTTGGAGTTGTGAGCAGATTCATGACAAACACAGGAAAAGAGCATTAGCAAGTAGTGAAGTGGATTCTCAGGTATTTGAGAGGAACATCCAAGTTCTGCTTATGTTTTGAGGGTGATAACATAGATGTGCGAGGCTATGTAGATGCAGACCATGTAGGTGATAGAGACAATAGGAAAAGCACCACAGGATATGTTTTTTTCTGTAGGAGGGACTGTAGTAAGCTGGATCTCTAAGTTACAAAAGATTGTTGCATTGTCTACAACAGAAGCATAATATGTTGTCGTGACAGAAGCAAGCAAGGAAATAATTTGACTTCACAGATTGTTGATAGAGCTGGGATATGGGCAAGTAAATTGCAAGTTATGAACTGATAGTTAGAGTGCAATACATCTTGCTAAGAACTCAGCATTTCATTCGAGGACCAAGCACATACAGTTGATGTATCACTTTATACGGTCTTTATTAAATGATGGAAAACTAAACTTGGAGAAGATTGAAGGTAACAAGAATCCCGCGGACATGTTAATGAAGGTGGTTGACAGGCAAAAGTTGAGCCTATGCTCACCTTTGATTAGTCTTCGTTGATGCTTCTTGGATGACCAGCATCTTTATAGAGTTTCAGCACTGGAGTTGTATCAGTCTCTAAGTGCGAGATTGTTGTATGAGGAGCCTGATTTCAATCCATAAACATTGTTACAATGGAGGCAGTGACCTGGAAACTAGTTTTGTGTGGGTGTCCCACATTGGTTATTGAGAGAAGGTCACAACTAAGCCCAAGTATGTAAGTTGTCTTGTCCCACATTGGTTATTTAGAGAAAGATCACCTCTGAGCTCTAAATAAATATAAGTGATCTTGTATTATTTTGGGTTAAGAGAGAAAACCACAACAAAGAGTGAGGGTTAGGATTTTGGTTGTAACACTGCTGAATAGTGAAATTGAAATCTGGTCATACTCCGAGGACATAGGCATATTGGTGAACCTCGTAATTCTTGTGTTGTGCATTTAATTTTTCTTTTTTTAAAATTTCTCGTTTATTTGTTCTGCAATATATTGCTTCATAGTTGCTGCGTTTCGTAACAGTAGATAGTCTAACGTCCCTAGAGTGAGGACACTTGTGTTAATGGTGGTCAAACTGAATGCTAATTAAAGAAAAGATTGTCCTTTCAAGGATGTGGAAATTAAGAACTAGACTAGATGTAGACAAGATCTACACGCAGTAGCGGAGGCAGCAGAAGGCAAAGGGGGGCACTTACCCACCTACTGCCTTCTCCCCGTTTAGTACAGCCGCCGACGACAGACATGGATGAATTGACCAACCAGTACATCACTGAATCCACCTTCACCACAAAATGAAGAATGAATTCTAGTCTCATGATAGGTAAAGAGGACTCTTAAGGATTCCAAAATGTGTAGAATCATTAAAACAAATGAGAAATAAAGGAGACGGAGGAAATCTAAGTGGGCTAATTTATTGAACCAAAAACAGAAAAGACTCCACTAACCAATAATGTTCAGACTTAATTTCGACCAAGAACCAAAAGGACTCTGCTAAAATTTTAAAGTACAAAGTTGAAGAAGACATTTCAAGGATTTTAAAATGTCTAAGATCATTAAAAACAATGAGAAACAAAAAGATAGAGTAAATAGAAATTGGTTGACTCGAATTGGATTACAGAAATATAAGCATAAAAATGTTCAGGTCTAATTTCAATCATTAATCAGTTAGATTTTGAGAAAACTCAAAACTATAAATTTGCAGTAGATTCTTTGGGATTTTCAAAAAGTGTATAAAAACATTAATTGGACAAAGAACGAAAAAGATGTCGACTCTTGAATTTATCACAAAATTAGTAAAAACAGATTATGAATCAAAGTAAATAACCAATTTAGCATAATAATAAACAATACAAGTAGGGTTCTAGAGCACCAGTGAATCTCTTCTAAACAGTAAATCAATTGAAGAAATGATCAATACCTAGATTTCACATGGAGTAAATGCGTGAGAAAACTCTTACCTCTAATCACATAATTAATTACAAAGTCTTGATCGCCTCAACCAATTTATATCAAAATCCCTAAATAAACATACTCGTTAGCTCTAGTTAGGGTTTTAAAAATCACAAAACAATTATAGGGTCCTTACAATAACCCTCAATTTCAAGATCAAAATAATCTATTACCTCAAAGCAAAGGCCAGAATTCCGAGGGATCTCTTCCTAAAGGTTGTTTGGAGGTTCATGAAAAGTTTGTACTGCTCTTAGGGCAAACCAAAATTTTGCACTCAAAGTATTAAAAATCTAAAAGGAATATATTAATATTCCTAAAGATATTATAATTGCAAAATACCCATAATGTAAGAAATTCTCTAACTTTTTACCTGAGTCAGGCTAAAACCCAAATTTAATTTGGGTCATCAAATCTCAAAATATGACCCACTTTTCGAAAAGAAAAACCAGTCACCATACCATTTTAAGTAGCATTTATACAAATTGCTCGATAAAAACAATCGGGGTGTTACAACTAACAAGTGAGAAGGTTCCAAAGTTATAATCATGATCTTCAACTCCTCACACTGAGCTAGCCTAGATTTCGATCCACATTGGTAAGTCAGAAATAGAAAAGTCACATATAACGCGACATGACTCACAAGATCATTACCGAAACATATTGTTACTGAATTAGACAAAACACTAACAAGTCGCTCGAAGAATAAGAATGTAAATTAATATATATAAACTTGGTCGCCAAGACAATGTAAACTAATGGATTACATGAACATAGTGGCCTACAGCTCACTACGGGTGTCACTTACTTAAAAGTTACATAGGCATGTGACAGGCACGAGAGATTTAGAATATTATGCGTGTTATCTCAAACAATTGTTAAAAATTCTCCGACTTTGGGTTGATTTGAAGAGGATAGAAATGCAAGTTCAAGAAGTTTAGAATCGGCTTAATAGGATTTTGTATCAGTTTTGTAACTGGCCAAATGAAAATTTTAAGCATAGAAGTACATAACAGATGGGAGCCAATCAAATGGGGACACGCTACAAACCACAAAGGCGAAGCGCAGGGCTTGACCAATTTCTCGCCACGTAGGAACAAAAATGTGAAGGTTACTCTGTTTGGACGAAGAATTTTTAAATACTATCAATTTATTAAAATCTGTGTATCCAAAATTCTAGATATATATATATATATATATATATATATATATATATATATATATATATATATATATATATATATATATATATATATGAAAGTCGAAACTGAAAAAATGTTGTCCAGTCATCGCTCATTTAGACAGTCTTAGTTCACCATATGGACTTTCTTATTTTGAATTTTTTAAAATATTTTAAATTTACTTATCTTTGTAATAATGATTTGGATTCTCTCTCTCTGTGTGTGTGTGTGTGTGTGTGTGTGTGTGTGTGTGTGATTTGATTTCCTTTTTTCCATTTGAAATTCAATCAATAATATAGATTTTACATTTATCTCTATTCTATATCAATATGCCCAACTCAAAAATTTTATTTATATCTTTCAATTTGATTAATTCCTAGATTTTGACAAAAGTAATTTTCTATATATTCCTTTTTATTTTAAATCTTTTTTTATGGTTTAGGAAAACACAATATTCTCCATAAGTTTTTCTTTTAAACTACTCTAATCTCCTTCCTTTTATTTCATTGCAAGTTTTATATATAGTTTACGCTCCCGTTTTTTTTTTCAATCATTTATTATGCATTGTTACTATTTTCTTGGTCAACATACGGGTTATTATTATAAGTATTATCACTGCAATTACTGTTAGTTAGGAGAGACTGTTTCTATTATTTCATACACTATTTTTCATCTTCATTTGTCACTAAAAACAAACAATTATTACTCAAGTTTATTTCTAACGATAAAAATTGGTAGGAGAAGTCCTTTAAAAGGTAAAAATAAAAATAATTGTTATTTTGATAATTTTTTCCGTGTGTAACGCACGTGATCAAAATTAGTTATTATTTATTGCCGAAACATGAGAAAGAAGTAAGGCACAAAAGTAGGGTTGAATTATAAATTAAAAAGGTGTTTCATGTGGACTGGCAAAAAACTAGTCTAAGTTGATAACTGAAATTTTTTTGATGGTCCAAGTTTGCTCAGAGGATAAACAAATTGATAGTGAAAAAAGATATTAAGGCGTTGTTAGTTACCATTTCTATTTATGGGACTAAGGTATAGTTTTCATTTAATGTGTGTGTTTATTTTTATTTTATTTTTTAATGAAGAAGGGTACAACGTTTGTCCTTTTACCTTTTTCGAAAGATTTGTTTTTTTTTTTTGTCCTTAATCATCCTCATATATCCTTTTATTTCCCGCTCTGAAACGAACATGCATTTCTTTAACATTTCATTACATATTTCGAGCATTTTAACGAAAGTGCTCTCACTGTTGATATGGCAAATTAATGTAGTAGCCTTAACACTCCTAAGAAATGTCAGGCAATTGCCACATTAGGGCCCACTAGTCAAGCCTCTCATCATAGTAACAAATTCGGTATTCGGGAATTACTGGTATGTGGCTATAATCCGGAACTCGGGAATTATTCGGAGAACTTTGTCATTGAATCGGTAATAATTCGGTATAATAACAAAATTCTTATTGTAAATCGGGAATAATTCGGTAATTAATCGTACAAGTTACAATGATTTTAAGTGTATAAAATTTTGTAAAGTATATAGCTGAAATAAAAAAAATATAAGAAAATTTTCATTCTTTAAGTGATGGGTAAAAAGAGGGAGAGAATGTATGGCTATTGTCATAATTATGTGTGGCTTATTGAATATGTATTATTTTGCTTGATGGCACAATGCTTTGGTAACAGCTAGGTCGGGTTCAAATCCCATCGGTAGGGGAAGCCTGGCTTCTATCCTTTTTCAAGAAAAAGGAGGAACTTTAACTCGCGAGATATCGCGATAAATACGTTAATCTCGCGATATTTTTGAGATATTCACGAATCCTGCAAATAATCGCGATTAAGACTTTCTAGCAATTTATTGCGATAAATTCGCGAATATCGCCAATAAGTCGTAAAATTTGTTACTATGCCTCTCATCAGATGCATGGCCACTCGTTCACTCTATCGCAATAAAGTGGCCTCAACATTCAACTTCTTCTTCAATCACCGCAACAACAAGCCCATAATGTTCAGTACCAATACCACTATCATCGAGAGGCTAAGTTAGCCCCGAACCCCAAACTATTTGTACATGAGTGCTGTGATAAATGTTTTTTAAGTGGCGTTGCAGTATATTTGATGGTGGTTTATTGATAAGTGGATGAGATTGGTAGTTGTGGGTGATGCTTTGATGGTGGTGGTTCAAAGTGGCGTTGTGATGGTAATTGGCAGTGATTGTGAACATATAAATCGGTGGTCGTGGGTGACACTGGGATGGTGTTGGAGGTGGTTCAAACTGGTGTTATGATGGTTTGGCATGGTTGTGAGTCGTATTGAGTTGCTATATAATTTTGACGATATACATGCTATATGGTTTTACCTATTTATGTCAAGCATGCTATATAATGGACAAACTTTGGCTCCTATCGAGATTGTAGGAATCTTCCTCCAACTTCGTATATAGTGACAATTAATAATCACTAAATATTTTTAGTGACTTTTCCTCTAACACTTTCAGAGACAATTATTAATAGCATTTTTTTAGCGTCACTAAATAAAAGTCACTAAAAATATTTAGAGACGATTGATTGTCGCTATAGGGGATAAGAGGAAAATTCCTTCAACCGGGGTAGCAACTAAATTTTTTCCCTATATGATTCATATCATACCATTATTGTAACGATCCAATCTAGAGCCCCACCACTGGACATTGCCTCTCTAAAAAGGGTTTACGCAAATAGGTACTTATGAGTTCCTTGGTAGGGTCTTAAAAGGTCAATCACAAACTCTCTCACAACCGATGTGTTATATCACAATCTTTCCTCCTTATGCCTTAGCATCTTAACTAACTCTTGATCACATGCAGCCCAAAATCTTCCTCTCAAACTAATATGGTATATACCGGGTTCACCCTTCGTTGTCTCAACCATCCTCTTGATGTGCGATACCCAGGCTTGCCTTCGTTTTTTCCAACGATAGGCAATCCAACTGGATAATCTAGTCCGAGGTTTCAAGAGTCGACTCAGATACCATATGTAACGACTCGGTCCAAAGCCCCACCACAGGGCATTGCCTTCCCAAAACAACTAGCTGAATAGGTACTTATGAGTTCCTAGGCAGAGTCTTATAAGGTCAATCACAAACTCTCCCATAACCCATGTGATATATTACAATTAACTTGATGATTACTTCATTATGTTTGCTCAAATCCTCTTCTCCATGTTTGCGTATCTGCCTGTGATTTAGTGTTAAGAAACCCTCATTTTTTGTAGACTTGTTTTTCACAGGTCTATTAATATAATACTCTCTCCATGTCTAAAATTAATTATATTTTCTTTTTAGGTTGTCCCGAATTGTTAATTACTTTTCAAATTAAAAAGATTCTACATGTATTTTTTCTTACTTACCCTTCTTACACTTTTTATAATTTATTTTTCTCTCCACGTTTAATTTTCATTTGACATTATTTCATTCTCTTTTGATTATAAACTCAAACCTTTTGCACAAATCATAAGGGCTCTTTCATGTCACAATGAGTATAAACGCAAAGCACCACCCCTCCAGAGTATATCAAGCTATGTTGGATCTGATTTTGATTTTTCACTGGTTATGTATTTTTTATAATTTTTTTCATAAGGGCTCTCTCCACGTCTTTGCTTCCCACGTTATTTATGTGGTTTTTCTTGTATACAAACTATATATGCAATACAAGACCGTTGCGATGAGCTGCGTAATACCTTCCTATCACAAAATTTAATTCCCAAGTTTATTATAAAGTTTTCGTGTACCAGAAATAGCTAATTGCATGCGTTTACAGAATAAACTTAGGATTTTTCTAGTTTTTGTCTAGTGTCGAAATTAGATAGTGAGTTTTTAGTCGGTGAAAGCCGCGACTTTTCACTCTGACCTGCAGGACGTCACGGTTAACATATTAGAAAAAGCAAAGAAGCAAGATTGGTTTGGTGAACTGCATATAGTTTGTGAAAGTGACGAAAGTATTCTCAAGGCGATCGATAATCCCTCTCCAACGCCACGATATAAAAGTAAATGGAATAAGATTATTGCATACGTCAAGTAAATTACTTGTGTGCAATTAGCCCCTGTTGCTGGCATGGAAGTTCCTCCAAGAGACTACATAGCGATATTAGAAAAGTTAAAGATGTGCAATTTATTCCAAACCAACCAAATGTGCTGTAGCTTGACCAAAAGACTACACAGCTTGATTAACTCGATTTCGCCGTAAAGACCAATGTTGCCATTCACGAGGAAATAGAACGTTACAACCACAAGAGACGAATAATAAGGTCCAGATAGAGTGCAATATAGTGAAATTGAGACGGGATGAAATGGTATCCAACTCGAGGTTCATTAGGAAATATACGGCGCCTATATGCATAGATGATCTTGATCTTATACCATGTGTGGTACAACTCATGGTTGACAGCTAGGCCTATAATTCTAGTCTCGTTTAACTACATCCACGCTAGTGCTTTTTAGTATGCTCATGATGATCAGGTTCAGCATGTATTAAAGATCATGTTCACAAAATCAAGAACAAAAAAATAAAAAAAGGGAGAACCCATTTTTGTATCGTGATCGGCTCATTTCATATACTGATGAGCTGAGCTCAGACCACCTTACTAAAATCTTTCTGTTCCACACATGCTGAAGCGTCAACTTGAAGTAATAATAACTACACCCTAATAGAGGACACCCAGGCTGCATCAGCTCATTCAAGTAAAGCTAAGACTTGGCACCAAAAACAGTTGTATATTGCAGCATAGGTAGAATATAAAACAAGCCTAGTGTGCATGTTCGTGAACTTATGCATACATGGTTTTCAAGGTCGGCTTATATTATTAACCGATTAATTAAACTTTAACTTTTAGATCGATCAAGCTCAGTTCATTTAGTAATTGAAGAAACGTGATTGAGGCGATCTACAAGCCTATTATGAACAACTCAGTTCATGGAAAGCCATACAATGACAAAACAACAATAACTTTTCACTTTATTCATGATTTCAGTCATGCTTTCTTTTGCAGGAGATTAAGAGGTTTATTGCAATTTCAATTATTTACGTCATGTAGTATCGAACCGTAAGATCATTATGTGCTAAGTTGAACTTGGCATCTCATAATTTCACGCTTGCATGTAGCTCCACAAATAAAAAGGGAATGTCGTGGGGAGGGAGAGAAAGTGGACCATGTGGTGTGATATCCTGTATCTGGCTATAGCTATTCTTGCTTTTGTTTGTACATCTCGGGTAAGATTTGTAGACAAAAGGAAGACAAATATTGTTTTTTCAGTGGAAATGATTGATCTGTTTCGTCATAGACTCATTTCTGAACGGAAAAGGGCACAACTAATCTTAGCCTTTTGCAGGAAAGATATGAAGTTAACAGGTATAGCCAATGGGACCGATCGAGGACCAAGTCCGAAGAACCAACCTCAGAAGGTCTTGACAAAGTAGGTTAACTAATGTTGTGTTTCCAATTGGCCACTGCTAAAAATTGGTACTTAGGATAACCTCGTTAGTTGTATGTACACTGTGTTTGGGATTAAAACCAAAATAAGTCGGAAAAGGGCTGTATGTTTTTACAGCCCAATAGGCTTGTATGTCCATAAGTCGTTTGTTCCTACTAAAATATTAACATTTTGTTTTCTAGATATACTTCTAAGGACAGAGGAGGGTGCGCAAAATTATTATAGGACCTAAAAATTGGCATTCTCAATTCAAAATCTTATTATCGTGATTGTCTCTTTTCTTTTTGTTTATTAATACCCACTGCATAATTATAAGTTTTATATCACTTCTGCATACATAAATTCACTTGAAAATAAAGCAAAGTGTATAGGCTATAGGATCATTTGTTTCCCTACAGTACTTTTCTGTTTTTCTTGTTTCAACGTGTCTCTTGCATGTCATAGTGAACTCAGGTTACGTAAAATCCCAAGAAATGAATGAAGCTTCATCTTTTGGCCAATCTCTTAATTAAAGTCTCTTCATTATTGGCTACTATTCTTTGCACTCCATTTGCAAACATTATAAGGCTTTGCTTGTGTTGTTTAATTTTGTAGTCTATGATGGGCATAAATAAAGTTCAAATGGCAACAGATTGAAAAAACACGTCAACATGTTGTCGATATTGATTAATGTAAAGTGCTACATTATTGGAGGCGGCAAGGATATGCATAATCGTTTTAAAAAACAAAGCGTTATTAGGATCACTCTGAAGTGTTTTTCTCTTAAATTGTGCTAAGTGTATGTCTATTTCTTAATTTAAAGTTACAACTTTCTCTAAGACTTTAAGATACGTATTAGAGAGTGAGTTCAATAACGTATACGGTTCTTTAATACTTTTTCCTCGCGTGCAAGCCTCTAATCGCACGTGGAAAGACAAGTTAAGGTGTATCACCGTCTATGTGCCCAAGTAAATGCAATATAAATTGCATTGTACTAGGGACAATACAAGTAATGAGTATGGAGTGATTACATGGTTGCTTTACCGTTTCTCTTAGCTAGCCTCTCTTTTTTTGGTAGAAATCAAGAATTGCATTGACATTTCAAAAGGTTACAATAATATTTTTTTTCTTCAGAACAAGCCATGTCGGCTTTACATAGTAGTTATGTGAGACCACATTACAGGAAACAATAATATCAATGCATGCCAGATCTAGCTTTTGAAGACATCTTCTATAATACGCTATGCAGAATTTACTCACCCAAATTAGTATGTTTATATCACATAGGTCAAAATGTTTGCATGGTCATTTACTGAGAACTTGAAAAATCTAGCGTTAATCTTACCAAAACACCAACCTCGATTGTGTTTCTCGAGGAGATATTGTCTAGAAAACCAACAATAGTAATGATTTATCCTGCATAAATATTGGTTTGATATATCACGGGTAGTTCCTTGTTGCACCCAAAGTTCACAAACAACTGAAGAAAACCCTAGAACCTTAGCGCCGCTTCTTCCTCCTTCAGCTTCCATGGCTGTGAGGATGGAATGGGAGGTCCTCTCTGTTCTCTTCCTCATGTTCTTCCTCCCTATGGCATCCTCTCCTCTTGCTCCCTCGACACCCCATCTCAACCGACTTGCGTTGCCCATCACCGACTTCCTCCATTCTCCAGTCATCATTTCCCCCTCAGATTGGAACTCCTTCGGCCTCAACATTTCTCCCCTCCTTCTGATATCCTTAGATTTGAGAATTTTTCTCAGATCCGTCATTATCGTTGCCGGATCTATGATTCGGTTGGTTTGGTTAGATACATCTTATGTAAATAAAAAATGGAGAACTTATGGCTTGAAGATGCCGGATTTGCGACAGTTAGAGGATGCACACTCCCTTTGAGTTGCGGATCGCTTTGATTCGGCCTTGGAAGGACCTTCCTTCAGCTGCTGGAGCTCTAATGAAAGCCGTGACACTAATGTAAACTGCCACCTAAAGCGGCTCATGGCTCTCGCCCCTGCTTCAGTGGGAGCTTGGGATATGATGCAATTCTTTGCATCTTTTCGCCTTTGGCTACTCCTTAATTTGGTAATCCCAAATACGGGTAGCCCTTATGTTTAATGTGCCTTCCTCCAAGACCATGTAGGCCATTTTCCAAGATCATCTATTTAGATGCGTTGTCTTAGTTGTTCCAGGGATATCCGTTCGATATTACCTTACCTTACGTCGGGGTAATGTTTGTTAATGAAATTTACTTAGAAAAAAAATCCAAAAACAACACTGGATAAGTTTCATATTCTTTTAGTAAAATATCACTTTGTTTGGGAGTGTTTATCTCGAGGCAGAGAAGATCGGGCATGGGGATATGGCTGGCTGCTTTTGTTGCACTCACACGAAGAAAAGTCGGGGACTGATGTGACTCAACTCCGAGTCTCTCCTTTTTAAATTCTGCTACTACAAAACATTCATTGTACAATACATTGTGACGTGATATCAGCCCTAAGTCCCACTGTGAGGGAAAGATTCCTACTGTCTGTCTCTGACGTACGTGGTGCTCTCAGCTCAATCCCACTAAGCTGGCTTTCATATTCTTCTCCCTTTTCTTTTCCTTTCTTGGCAATGGCTACACTTTTCTGAGTGCAAGTAGAAACGTTGCAGACGTATACAAGAGTTCACAGGATGTCTGTTACTGGAAATCTTATTTCAGATTTCCTTGAAAACAGTCTCCAAAAATTTCAGGTTCGTATCTTATAAACTGCAACAATGGAGGCTGGAGAAAAGAGAGGAAAACCGAGAGTGAATATATGTTGAGCTAGCATTGAGCCTATGAAGACAGGAACAGAAGTAGGACTCGTGAGCTTTGGAGAAATTTAAAAGGTTACAAGTAGGACTCACTATAAAATTAATTAAGAAGCATAGACATGGCAATTTTTCGTACGATGGTACTTCTTTGTATTTGACGTTAGTAACCTTCTAAACTTGGCTCCGTTTGACAAATATATTTTTTTTAATTTTTAGTTTTTTTAAAAAAAATTAAATAGTAGTTTAATTTTATTTTATTTTTTTACAAAAATAAGTGGGTGTTTGATAATTAAAATTTTTTTTAATTTTTCTTCGTGTGTTTGATAACCTAGTTTTTTTTAAGTTTTTTTGTGGTGATTTGAGGTGGCGGTGGCCAACGTGGTGGTGGCCGGCGGGGGCCGTGGGCAGTCAGCAGTGGCCCTCGGCAGTCGCCGGCAGTGGTCCCTGCCGCCGCCGGCAGTGGCCACCAGTAGCTGCCGGCGGTGGGAGGCAACATTGAAAAAAAAACAGTTTTTGGACTTTTTAAAAACTGTCTTAATTTAAAATTTGGGTTTTTAAACTGAACAGAAAAAAAAGGAAAATGGTTACCAAACGCAACTTTTTTTTTTTTTTCAGTTTCTAAAACTGGAAAAATAATGTGTGTCAAACAGGGCCTAAGATTCTTCATTTTTTTTTCATATATATATATATATATATATATATATATATATATATATATATATATATATATATATATATATATATATATATATATATATATATATATATATATATATGAAAGCCAAAGCTGAGAGCAAGTTGCCACATCACTGCTTATGTGGACACTCTTCCAGGTTGCCACGTGGACTTTTCTTTTATAAATTTTTTAGTTCAAACATTAAATGTCTTCGCTCTCTCTAGGGACAATTTACAATTTAGCAACCTAAATTTTAGCAATTATTATCTTCATACCTAAAATATCTAATCTTATTGAGAAAAAGATTTAAACCCAAGTAGTTATCTTCTAAGGTGATTTTTTTTAATGTGCCTTTATATATTTACTTATGTATCCCTTTTCTTTTTAAAAATTTTGTTATGGCAATCTAACTTCAAAATGGATTACAAAAATTTTAAACGAAAAGATTCTTTTTAAAATTTCAAAATTATCTCTCAGAATAAAATATTAAGTTGACATTTTCCTCCCCTAATTTGAGAAAATCACCTTTTATAAATTCAGAATTTGTAAAATAGATTTTCAAAAATTTTAAACCTACTAATCCTTATGAAACTTAAAGTTTGACAATTATTTCTATGGTGAATCTCTCTTTCTCTCCCTATCACAAATCACTTATCGCTTTTATTGCTTTGTTTCTTTTTTTATTTCATCTAGCCGTCATACTTTATTCTCTTGAAATATCAATGCTCATTTTGTGACTCAAATGACCCTCTGCACGTTTCTATTTCTCTATTGTGCTGATACTTTTTGTCGATAAATTTAATTGCGATGTTCATAGTTCTTCAATTGAATTATCATTTTTTCATTGTTAGATTTTGTTATATTACTGTATATAATAGGATGGAAGATCTTTCACTATTGTTTTATCACTTTCAATTAGTTTTTCGGTTAAGTTTTAGTCTTAAATATTTATTCTAAGTGATCATTGTACGGATTCTATAACTTTTTGTTCTATTCTTTGTCAAAACCGTACTTTTATTATTTTATTTACGTAACTTATTGATTATAGTTACTCTCGTGTGCAACGCACGAGATTAAAACTAGTTATATTGAATCTCCACGTCTACGGAAAAGGATGGTGCGAGAAGCGACATCAGAGCTAAGTTACACTAAAAGCTTGAATTCATGGTCATACGCACGTGTACGTTGCCATAGAAGTTGGCACAACTACCACCGAGATTTTGTAAATTACTCGTACCAAATAGATCGCAAATTATTTGACACAGAAACCTACTAGAACATAATATACATTTTTGCTCGGTGTTGAAAATGATGTTGTTACAAGAACACGCAAATTCAAGAGTATGTTAAAAATATGCACGCCTTCTATGGCCTCATTTTTTTTGTGTCCAACAGTTTATCGTTTTAGTTAGAGGAGGGAGAGGAAATGAGATTTAAATGATTAATACTCCAGCCAGTATATCTGTTGCAATTCTAAAGCTTGAACAGACATGATGATGTCTCCCAGCGAGAGATTCTCAGTTCCATTTCCGACAGATAATAACTATTTCTGGCTAGTTTTGATGGTTGAGCTGTCGTCTTCAGTGCCCAAAACATGTGGTCTCAAACCAAGCAGCAGTGCCTAAATATCTCTCCTTTGAGTCATCAAACCCCCTTTAATTTCTTGTCACTAGGGTCCACCAGTTGACTGGACCTATAGGTCCCCAACACATCACACGTTGCAACGTTGCACATGCTTAGCTATACCCATCATCTTCTTGCTTCTGTCACTCTTGCATTCTTCCTCTAACCCTAATCAACAGTGCCAAATTCCCAACTGTTCAACCTTGCTTTTCAAGTTCAGGCCAAACTCCACCTAGTTTGAGAAACTTTTAGCAGCATTCTCAGGTAAGGATATACGGAGTACTTTTTAGCAACACATGGAGGAACGAATTGTTACAGATCAGGTTCCGAACGGTCAAATGCTTTAATATGGAAAATGTTCTGATCTAGAGTGTCAAACTGGGCAAGTTTTAATTTTCCTTCGCAATTAACTGAATATCGACACGGAAAGACAACATTTCTATGTCACGAATGACATTGAAATCAAGGTTTTTACTACTTTTTTATTAACATGTTCAGAGCAAAGCTGCATCAGCCTTTGTGATCAGTGAAGAGAGCTTGTGGGTGCTCGCAACAGCTGGGAGTTCTTGTGTACTTCTTTCATCTTTGTGACCTCAATTTGTGAGTAATAAACTCATCTATAAACTCTGGGCGTTTGCTGTTAATTAAAAGAAATAAAAAAACAGCAAAGCTGCATCAATCTGGGGATCCCAGACCAGCAATTTTGAACTAATGAGTAATGTTGTGGTAAGTAGTATGAAGTTAGATTGTGCACTTAGTCTTGCACTTTAATTGCCTGCTCTAATTAACTGTCATATATTGGTATTCCTTGTTGTAATAAACTCTAATACATACATTTAGTACTGCAGTCTGCATGTACAATCTATAGGCTGCATAGTGTCTTCCTTCCCAAGTAAAGAGAGGAAGCCCTTTTCTTTACATTCTAATCCTCATTGCAATTTAGATAACTACTCAGTTGATCTTCTATTCTATGAGACTTTCTAACAATTCGTAGGGTAGAAACACAGAAAAAAGAATCTAATTTAATTCTATAGCAGCATTTTCAACAATTATCTTTTGCTAAAGTTCCATCCACATATCACTTAAGAATCTAATATCGTATATGTTCTTCGAATTTCACAAGTCATGTTTCCAGTTATAAGTCCTACGCTGTGCTCAGTGGGCAGTCCATAATTTTCCTAAAGCTACTCAATACCTCGCATGATGAGAGAGGTGTGCTGACCGGCTTAGCAACCTTCATATTGAATCTCTCGAGTACTCTTTCAATGTACTTATGTTTTTATAACCACAACCTCTTGGTTTTCTTGTCACGTACAATTTGCATTCTCATAATCGGTCGTGCTTGACCCAAGTCCTTCATGTTAAAGGACTTCGGAAACTCTTTATGGAGGTTGTTCAATCATTTTCTTATATTGTCAAAAAATCAACGTATCATCAACATAAAATAATAAGATAACAACGTTACCTCCAGGCAATGTTTAGATATATACACATGGATTTGCAATGGTCCACTTATAATCATGACTGACCAGAAAAGAGTCAAATTTCTTGTACCACTGTGTTGGCGCCTGCTTCAATCCATAAAACTTTTCTTTAACTTACAGACCATGTACATCTTCTCTTTGAATTCAAACCCTT
>JAVXUP010004082.1:0-42471 GCA_033070095.1 Escallonia herrerae | reverse complement strand
AGCTCCATTTATTTTCATTTTCTGGTAGGCGAGCGCCATTATTGTGGCGTGACTAGAAGTATGCATATCCTATCTGCTCTGGACCTCTGGTTGCTGAGCTTTAGCAGCAAGTGAGGCCTTGTCACTTGCCATGTTTCTAGGATTTAAATGTAGTTACTGGCATGTTATTTGGCAAAACCTCTCCTCACTCAGAAGTGGCACGACGAATCAAGTTCACGTTAGAATTTGTTCCCAACCTATTTTGGTCGGACCCAAGGACCCGCTAGGGGTCCCACTTCGCGCGAACACGTCGACACAGTCAACAGTCTTTGTCTTCAACGCATCAAATTTGTGAGCGCCCGTGCGCCCAAGACGCATATTTTTCTCACTTTGCGCGCTTCATGCGCGACTTAGGCCCAATTTATTTCGCATTAGCGTGACCCACGAGAGCGCGATCGTCACGCCGAGACCACCTGAACACCTTTTCACCAAAAAACTTTGACCGATGGCGCAATCAGAGCAACGGGGTCAAGGGACAAAGGCCTTGGCCAAACCCATTGGGTGGGCCTCGGCCTCCCCCAAGGCCATGGGGTCGGCCTCGGCCTCCCATGGGGGTTGGCTTTGGCCTTCTCCCCCCCGGTTCTTCACTTTTTGCACAAAGTCCTTCTGCACTTTTTCACTTCGTACGCTTTGTATGTGACTTTGGCACCTTGTTCGTCATTTGGGTACGATTCACGTCGATGCGCTTGTCGTAACACCACTTTCGGATTTATCATTGGCCATCGAAACACCTACCGTTGGCGCGCCCAAAGTTTACCAAAAAGGGGGAGTGGCCTTGGCCTCCCTTCATGGGAGTTGACAATTGCCCTTGGCCACCCCCTAAGGTTGGCCTCGGCCTCCCCAGGGGTGGTGACCTTGGCCTTGGCCTTCCCCCACCTTTTGGCCTACGGCCTCCCCTCCCTCGCGCACTTGTTTTCTCGAGTCTTTGTACCTCTGCGATGTTTACGGACGTTCGTACATCAACCTCGCGACGTCCGTCGTGCATCAATCTCGTGACGTCCGTCGTCCATGACCGCACACTGCTCTCGCGATGCCCATCACCCAAAGTCGGGCGCTACCGTAGAATGACCCGTCGCCGACGACTGCAAACCATCACTCCCAACTTTGTCATTACTACATGTTGCATTAATTATTTTGTTATCTCATGCACACTTGGATCACGCCCCGTCTACGGGACACCTGACGCGCGCCCGTATGCCGTCTCTGCAATGTTCGTCGCCGTGCCTATGCGTCATTTCCATGATACATGTCCATGCGTCATTGCTCAGCTTAGCTCGTTTGTATAAAAAAGCAAGCTGAAGCAACAGAACATCGGAGAAGGAGAAGAAGCTGAAGTCGACGAGTTTATTTTTGGATCTTCACAAGATCGGAGATCTGAGTTCTAAAAGATCCCAGATCTGATCCCGGTGATGTGCGTGTGTGCGTGAGACTGAGGAAGAGACGTGCGTGCGTGCGTGGTAATTAGAAAGAGTGCTTGTATCTCTGTGTGTTTTCGATGTTTCATTGTGTTCGTTTGTGTGTGTGTGTGTGAGAGAGAGAGAGAGAGAGAGAGAGTGCGGGAAGAAGAAGCGTGTGAAGAAGAAAGCAGAAGAGAAGAAGCGCGACTTTATGGATAAGAGTATGTTAGGTTTTCTAAAAGGATAGGAAGATAGAGTTGGGCTTTTAGTTTTTGGGCTGCATGTAAGAATTGTTAAGGGATGTCATTGGGTTTCATTTTAAGCAAATTGAGTTTTGGGTATCCATGCCTTGTACATAATATTCATGTATATTAGCATAATCTTCATCCTTTAAACATAAAAATATGAATTTATTATATAGACGAGCCGCTCACGAACATAATCATGAAGTGTTCATGCTTGGCTCGTTTAATAAACGAGCTCTAAAATGTTGTTCGTGTTCAGCTCGTATATTATACAAACGAACAAGAACGAGCTCTGAAGGGAAGGAACCACGGGCTATTCATGAACAGTACGGTTCATTTACAGCCCTATCATTAGGGGGGATCTTTTTCTATCCAGAGGCATTAAACAAAAGCTAAACAAAAGCTGCTTGTATTAAACAAGTACTTAGTGTGTCAGATCCATGTGACCAGTACTGGCTAACGAGTATTAAAGTAAAGATTACTTGCACCAATTTGTCTATTGGAATCTTATAACTGAAATTGGTTAATAGATCCGTGCAAGGCTCAGTACAAAAATTAGTCTTTTTTATTATTGAAGAAGGCAAAACAAAGCAAAGCGAAGCAAGCGACAAAGATAAGCTAGTCCAAACTCTAAGCTAACCAATCTTAAATAATGTCATAAAATGAAATGGCTAGAAGTTCTCCAACTCTAATTAGACAGAGTTAAAACTCACACTTTTTTCTGTACTTCTGGCACTGAGGGTGCACGGTTCTTTTATGATCAACTAGCACTTTCAGTGGTGAAGTAGGCCTTAAGCGACGAAATGCGGAGTTGTAGCACTTGTTTAAGGCCGGGACCACTTACAAGTGGTTCTCTTTCAGCTGCTTTTAGGCTGGAAGTGCATCTAAAATGTAACGTGTTACTAAAGCTTAAGATAGTGTATATATATAAAAAAAAAAAAGGGACCAAGGATAGGCCAGAAGTGCATTTTTAGTCAGAAAAATTTCATTGATAGACTCAGGTACGATGTCTACGTTGTTATCTTGCCACTAAAAACCTACAAACAACATGTTAAACTTTTGAACCTCAAACTTTAGTTTCAAATGAGGTTCTTAAAGGTAGGAAAGGAAATCTGGAAAGAAAGTTGGTGTGCTAAAATTCTCTCCAGAAATAACTAGTCAGACTAGTTACTTATCAAATCCATTTTACAAATGTATATGCATTTTCTAGGAAAAAGTGACTCTTTTTTGTCTTCATAATTTTTAACTAACTTTTTCAATAATAAAAAAAAGGAGACTGTCTCACATTAGTTTGTACCCATATGGCCATAGACCATTAAATTATCTAAGTTCAAAATTTTAAATGTAAATTCACATACAAGATACTCGCTTGTACAAAATCGCCCAAACCTTTGCAATCCCATAAATTTCTAGATCAACAAATTTTGAAATGAATGAATTTTGAAATGTAAGGTACTTTAAAATTCTTCATCCAAACACATAGATTTAGCGGTAAGAGCACAAATACACAGCATTTTACAAATGCACGGCATCATCATTTGGTCTAAACAAAATATCACAAACAACATAATAAAATAAATAAAGAAGAGCATAAAAAAACAGCACCAGGCCTACTCGAGTTTCACTTAACATGCCCTTGCATTCATCGCCATGACCATCTCATTCCATAAAATTGACTACTATTATTCCAACATGCAAAAGCATAAAAAACAATACTGATTAGTAAGAACCGATCAAAACAAATGCATGACATGCTGTACAGAATACTTGCTCGATGCCATATCTAAGAAGAAAATGACTTGATGCAAACAAATCATGCATTCTACTCCATGTCTTTGTTCCTTGTCGTCACAGTTTTGTAGGATCTGGATCGCCTACTATGGCTAGGGTTACAGCAGGCGTGCTGTAGCCCCAGTCACAGCCGTCTGATCAAAACGGACATGCAAGATTAAGACACGTCATCAATTCATAAAAGAGAAGCAGACAGATTTAACAGCTGTTACCCAGATTGTTTCCCTCTCTCTCTCTCTCTCTCTCTCAAAATTCACCCAGATTTGCCCCTCTCACTGGACATAAGAAATTCACCCAGACACTTTCAGCATCACCTTCCGGCGACATGGACGGAAATAAGCTCTAAAATTCACCCCATCATCACCTTCCACTTACCCAGATCTGCCTTTCTCTCATTAAAAATCCACCCCCAATCTCTGAAATCAGCTCCCTTACCTTCTCCGTTCCTTCCTTTCGGCGGTGACAGCTCCACCTTCCAGCGTCGATAGCTCCACCTTCCGACGTCACTTCTAGCATCACCACTGCTTCTCACATCATCTCGCCATCCCGAACCACCAAGGCCTCCACATCTACCCATATACAACCTTCGCTTGTTATTAAAGAGCAAGAAGAGAGAGAAAGAAGCAGCAATCGATCGAACTTTTTTTTTATAAATAGAGAGAAGGGAGTTACAGGTTTGAGAGAGAGACAGGGGTAGATTTGCTTAACGGCACTCTGTCGTCCGTTAAGCCTCTGTTTAAGCTTTTTTTAGGGGGAGGGGGGGGGGGAATTGATGACGTGGCTTAATCTCACACGTCCATTTTGATCGGACGGCTGTGACTAAGGCTACAGCACACTTTCTGTAACCCTAACCACGTCAGGCGATTCGGATCCAGTTTTGTATGTGAACATATTCATAGAATAACAAATAAGAATTTGAGAAGGCAGTTACTAAAAAGTATTAATTAGAGAAGGGAGTTAGTAACTCAAAAGATTACGATTCACTCTTGATAGTGCAAGATTTGTTTACTTGTAAAGAAGGACAAAATTTAGGAACAACCGAAAGCTCAACTTAACCAAGTGCACAATATGGCTAGTATTTAGGATGGAAAATTATTGTTATGATTTTGACCAATAAAGTGTTGACACCTATTTAAAGAATTCTTTAATAAATCAAATTCTAAAAAAATTGGTTGGTTGATTGGGTAAACAAAGAAGAGTTCTGTCGAATCCTTTTATATGAATGATAGATGACCCAAACCCTACCGATTGTCTCCGAAGTTTTGATTCAATCATTTCTAGTGATAGAGCATTGAGTAATGAGCAACTCACAATTAATTTGCAAGCAAAACGATACAATTGATTAAATATGTGAATTATTTTTTTTCTTTTTGCCACTATGTACCGGTGTAAAATGGTTCTGTGAAACTTATTCCTCCTCCCTAACTCTCTCACAACTCTCATCATCTTTAAAGGTGAGGATGTTAGGTGTAACCAAAGCATCGTACACAAAGTTCTTGCGGGTTTCATTACCTCTGAAACTCAAAATCACATTGTATTTCCAACACAGTGGGGTTGAAAGCGGGGGAGCTTGTTATTCTTTCTCCATATTAAATGTACACGGAAATAATTGATGTCGACCTGCATACCATGTAGGAAGACCTAGAAGTTATTTCTTCCAAGACATATGTATTAACTTCTAGCTAGGTGTAATTAATTTTCAAGTCTTACTCACTTAAATCCTAGTAAAACACGTTCTAGCTCAAGTATACTGGGCCTTTCTTTTAATTATTTTGTTGCAAAATATTCTTTAGCAACGGTTTTGCAGCATGCAGCGGAGGATTTAAGATCAACATGGATCAGATCGGATAGGTGCCAAGCCAATTATTTTTTGCAATAATTGGAGTCATTTTAATTTCTTTTTGACAGCAATACTTCGAAAGTAATTTTAGTTCTATAGCCTGAATTCTCAAGCAAAATTGGGTAGTCAATCCACAATCATCGAAGTGCGGGCATAACTTGATCTTTTTTTACTTGTTTTTCTGGTTAAGTTTCTAGGAACGCTAATATTTAGGGATCCCTACCTCAACTTTCATTCTTAATACCTAGTTTTTTGCCAAGAAAAGAAAAAGGAAAAAGGAGTGGTAGGGCCAATTTATTCTTAATACCTATTTTTATATTCACAGTTAATGTCCAACAGAATGGAAGGGCGGCATACAACATTTTTATATTCACAGTTACTACCTATTGGATCTAAGATCAACATGGATCAATGCATTATTTTTGCAATAATAAGAGTCCTTTAATGTCTTTTTTGACAGAAGTAGAAATATATATATATATATATATATATATATATATATATATATATATATATATATAGCTGATCCGTTGATAGCGCTAGCAAAATGGGAGATCTTGCTAGCGCGACTGACCGTCCATCCCGAAGGGATGGACGGCCCAGATCGCGTATTTTTGCGGCGCTGTCAGCAGTCCGCTACACAGTGTAGCGGACCATCCTTTTTACCGTTTTGCCCCTGCTCCCCCCTCCGCTACACTGTCTAGCGGAGCACATAATTGGGCCCACGTTGACAGCCAAAATGTCGTCCGCTAGACAGTGTAGCGGACGACTGACACAGTCAATGTCAGTTCTGTCGATGCACGACTGTTACTTTGTCATTATCTTACCGTCCGCTAGACAGTGTAGCGGACAATTTTTCCCTTTCTTCACTTCGAAACCCTTATTCATTCCTTCTAAACTGCTATTCATTCCTTCTTCTCACAATTCTTCTAGTGGTGTTGGCAAGTAGATCGGCGCAATTTCTTCTCAAGAAATCCTTTATTTGTTCATAATCTAGAGTTATTATCGCGGCTTATGCATAATTTTGAATGTGTGCGCGGTGTTGCATTGTGCTAGCGTTTGTCAATGTATCTATACATATATATAGATTATATATGTGTATTGCGTATTATTTATTCATGTGATTTCACTTGTAAAATCCCATTCCGTGTCTGTTTGTATCTATGTACATTGCATATACACAGCATGTGAACTTATGTGAGTATTATCTGATCACATGCTAGCGTTGACTGTGCTAGCGTTGTATGTTTGAGAATGTTTACGCTTCCAACCTTGCCGTTTTGCATAATTTCAGTTGCAAAAAATGGATTTCAACCCTGGACCAGAAGATCCGTCCGTATTATACGACCAAGCAAACCATATCAGTACGCTCATATGGGATGGTGGAGTAAGATACTTATTTTATCAACTTTGTTATTCTTGGGAACGTTGTATATCGTTTAATTTGCTTAAATTGTATTTATTAATTCGTAGGAAAGAGCACTTCTCAACACGGTAGAAGTATCCGATAATTTTAAAGAATGGAAATTGAACAAAACCCAGAAAAGATTACTGCGTGGGATTGGGTTTGGGATTTTCACGCATGGGCAGATCTTTCAACAACTTGACCGGCACTTAATAGGTGCCCTTGTTGAAAGGTGGAGAAGTGAAACGAATACGTTTCACTTCCCTCTCGGAGAGCTGACAATTACCCTAGAAGATGTAGGGTTCATCTTAGGGTTACCGGTGACGGGGCGGCCGGTAATAGCTCCTCCGTCAGAAGCAACGAATAAGAGGACCGCTAGGGACTTCTTTACTTCGATACCCCAGGATCAATTTAGCACTGGGGGTATCAAGTTGAAATGGTTGGTAGATACCTACAAGGTTCTGCCGGATAACTACACGGATCAGATGCTTGTGCTGTACACACAAGCTTTCCTCTTGTGGGTGATGGGGGCAATTTTGTTCCCAACAACGTCGAAGAATACCGTCAGCGTCAAATATTTACCGTTGTTGGGTAACCTGCTGGAGGTTGGGGATTATGCCTGGGGAGCCGCAACTCTTGCGTACCTGTACCGAGCATTGCACAAGGCAACGAGGCCCGACTCCAAAGCGATATGTGCATGTCTCTCGCTATTGCAGGTATATCATACAATTCTTGATTACTCGCTCGTTTCTTTTTTTTTGGGTTGAATTGACAATAAAATTTGACGATACTTTATTTAATTTGTCTTTGCTCTCAGGTGTGGTCTTATGAACACCTTGCTACCGGCGCACCCAGGCGTAGGGACGGAACCGATAATGTGTGGCCTCGGTTGTGCGCCTGGGAGTACAGCCGGAAGGACAGCCACTACCAGAGGAGAGATGATCCCCATCACAACATTACGTACTATCGGGGGTAGCTCGACTCGTTATCTCCTGGCCAGATGCGATGGGCACCGTACAAACATTTGGCGCGACGGGTGGGAGAGTCGTTCGTCTTCACGCTCTCCGGGTTACAACGCACACCCCTGATCCACTTTGAGGTTGCAGAGTGGCAGCTGCCAGATCGCGCTATGCGCCATTTTGAGTGCCTGCAGGGGTTGCCAGCCGGCGCGCCAGATATGAGGCTTAACAGGAACCCACCGGGTGTCCCTCGGTTTGGCAAGGCAAATGCGCACGACTTGTGCGCACGAGAACTTGAGGTTTGGGATTCCTGGCAGGACACGCTGGCGGCCATTGTGTCAGAGCCTGACCCCGTGATCAGTATCGAACAGTACAATGGGTGGTACTACCGCATCACCCGGAGGAGAGTAGCTCCAGTAAGGTTTGAACGCGGGGAGAAGTACCACCCTAGGGGTCAGATCGATGAGCACATGGCATACAATCTGGTAAGTTGGCCAATAAGTGCTTTAATTGAACTTGATGATTCTAACTGTGCATGAAGTTACTTATTTATTATCTCTCTGGATGTAGGTTAATGCCTCGTTCGCCTTCTTCCAGAAGTTGCGCGAGCGGAAGGATTTGGTGGATGCAATGGGTGAGGAGCTTCGCCAACAGGCTGATGCGTTGGCGTATGGCTGCGGGAATTTTTTACACCAAGCATCGGGCCAGCCTTCCGGCGTCAGCCAGGGAATGGGTTATCCGGGGTGGCAGCCCCCATATGTGAGCGAGGGATACACCGATCCCTCGGGACAGACTTCGGGAGTGAGCCAGGGATATGGTGGTCCCTCTGTGCTGGGAATGGGTGCTGATTGGGGACAGCCAAGCACCATGGGCCAAGCTCAAGCGCCGTGGGAAGACTACAGTGTGCCCTCCTTCTCTTTGCTATTGGACTCGGAACCCTAACCCTTCTCTCAGAGTCAAGTCATGCAAGACTGGGGTTTCAGACACATCAGTCTGTCGGAGACATTGCCTATTGTCCCATGAGCAGGACCATCTACTGCCGAAGGAGGGCAATATCCCTCGGTCGGTGGGGCTGGGGGAAATTTTCTAAGTGTTGATATAAGGCATTCTGCTGGCCCGTCTGCTAGACAATGTCGCGGACGGTGGGGGTGGGGGTGGGGGAAATTTTCTAAGTGTTGATATAAGGCATTCTGCTGGTTTGTCCGCTAGACAATGTCGCGGACGGTGGGGGTGGGGGAAATTTTCTCAATATCAATAAACAATAAATAACGTACAATTCACAATCAACGATCTCAATATATTGAGGGTATCTCAAACGGCACAATTAAGCGAGAAAAAATTTGGAAACACAATGAACATGTATACAATAAATTTGGTTATTAATAATAAATAAATTAGGGTTCACATTGGGGGAAAGAAATTTTTTCACAAGCGCTCCGATCAAAGATTACAACTTGAAAATCCCACCAGCCCAGGTGTTCAAACACTACAAAGTCCCCTAGTTCGAGGCCATGCTGGCGCACGAAGACGTTCCAACCCTCTGCGAATTGCTTTTTTTGGGGTCGGCCGGGCTTCAGCTTGATTTCAACCTGCCAGGCCCCCTTGCGGCTATATAATCTTGAACTGTCATGAATTGTTGTAAATTGATTGGTAAAGGCTTCCGGTATGTCCTAACAAACACAATACAAAAAATAGGTTAGTTTTTAACCAAAAGATCAAACTTTTAACACATGAAAATACAGAGAAAGAGGGATGGGCTACAAGTTCATTCTCAAATCCCGGCATCATGACTTTGAAAAAGTGTTTGCCTGCCAGGTGCAAGTTGCCAATAAAATCGTAGGTGGTCTCCGATCCAGAAGCCATAGAGGTCGGCGATGAGGGGAGGACGGTGGTGTCGCCGGAGATGTGGGTCGCCGTAGATGGGGTAGCAGCTTGGGTTAGATGTTCGAGAGAGAGAGATATAGCGGACTGATAAAAGCTGATTGCCCGTTTTGATTGATATATACAATAGGATAGAGGTCCGCTACATTGTATAGCGGACATAAATGAAGACCAAAAGTTTTTCTACGATGACGTCCGCTACATTGTATAGCGGACATAAATGAAGACCAAAATTTTTTCTGCGATGACGTCCGCTACATTGTATAGCGGACATAAATGATGACCAAAAAATTAGGACTATGCATATCCGTTCGCTACATCAGAAAAAAAAATATTCCAGTATTCGGTTGAAAAATTATTAGAAAAAAATATTACAAATGTCAAACTTATATAAAAATTATTACAAATGTCAAACTTATAGAAAAAATTAAAGGTCCACTGCAGCTTGTCCGTCCTCATCTTCGGCGTCATCTTCTTCCCCGTCTTGCAAACCCCCTGGACTTATCCCCAGTGCCTTGTAATGGTTCCGCTTGTCGTGGTCGGTCATTTTGTTGCACAATGCACACCTTCGCAGCTTTTTAGGTTGAGTTGCCGTTTCAATTGAGCTTTTCATCCGCGTAGATCTCTTGCGGCCTTTCGTTTGCGATATAATTGGATCCAACGGCCGGATATCATTGTCGCCTTCCTCCCCCGGCTCGTCATCTTCTGATTCCGTCGTAGGCTCGGTGTCAACCGCATTGCTGACTGAAGCTGCTTCCAACTGGTCGACGATGGGCTCTTGCTGCTGAGCTACCTCGAGGAGATGTTTATATCCGACCATTGTAGCAGCAGCCTTTACGGACAAACGGGTGAACATCGTCACCAGATGATTATACCGCAACGTCTCTGATTCTTCAAAGTCAGTATACGGGTGCTCCGGAAAGGAAATGGTACCGTGCAACCTGTTTGCACCTTTCGTCCACCGTGGCAGGACGTATTTATCGGGGATTGTCCTGATATTCTTCTGGGTGAAAAACCGCAGAATGTGTCTACACAGGATGCCATGGAACTCAAACTTCTTGCAAACACATGTCACCGAGTCCGTCAATGTGTCGTGGCTCACCGTATAAATTCTGCGCAGCTTCTCAGGGACGAGGTCATTCACGAGCGAATAAACCTTGTACTCACGCGTAGACATTTCTGCCACCTTGTTTATACTGTATCGTCCCGATTTTCGCAGCTCTACTTGGTATAGCAAGAAGATCTCCTTCGTATAGACTTTGGCACCGTTCAGCTCCAGCGGGGTCTCAAGCAACCTTCTCCTTTGTTTGTACGTTGTTGCAAAGTCGGCAGCCCTTTCTTTTACGAACAACGAAGCTACCGCTTTTTGTGCGGATGCAACGAAAGTCTTCAAATTGGTAGTTGTACCCACATAACTATCGAACGTGGCATTCATAGATTCACTCCTGCCCGTCGTTTTCATGCCCGCTGAAAAATACCTCCTCGTGTAAACGCCAATCCATTGCTCTTTGCACTCGTACAAGTGCTGGAGCCACTCGTTGTCTTGCAATGAGTAATCCCGAACAAGCTTTTCCCACCTCTCCTCGAATTCCTCAATCGTTAATGACTTGGTAATGCACTTGTCAAAATCCTGTTTAAAGTCTGGATACTTTGCGTACACGTGATGCAGACGTTCAGGGTATTTGTTGCTTATGTGCCAAGTGCACAAGTTGTGCCGGGTGTCTGGGAAGACGGTCGCAATAGCCTTCTTCATTGCCAAATCTTGATCGGTGATGATCACTTTGGGTGCTTTGAAGTTCATTGCTTCCAGCCACGTCCTAAACAACCATACAAAAGAACCCTCGCTCTCGTCCCTTAACAAGGCGAACCCGAACAGGATGGAGTGATAATGATGATTGACGCCGGTGAAAGGAGCGAACGGCATCGAGTACTTGTTGGTACGGTATGTGGTGTCGAAAGTCACGACATCCCCAAAATGCTTATAAGCTAGCCTCGAACGACCGTCGACCCAAAAAATTGTACTAACTCGATGCTCGTCGTCAAGTTTATAGTCGAAGGTAAACTGCGGGTCCTCCATCTGCATCCGTTTCAATAGGCTCATTGTCGATTGCGCATCATTGAGGTCATACGCGGCTCGTCTATGGGTTCGGACCGCGTTACGAACGTCTGTCGTGTTAAAGTTTAAATTTTGAATTCCCCCAGCCTGTTCAGCAAGAACATTAACAATCTCAGTAGGTCCAATTCGCGCATTGCTCATTGTGTGAATTAGGCTCCTCGCGACCTTACCCATCTTCTTGTGTTGATGCATCTGACTCACCTTAGAAGGAGTTACTAACGGGTGATTGTGTGCCAGTTCCAGGCTGGTAATAAGCCAATGATCTTGATTGGCTTTGTAGCTTACGAACATCTTGACCTGGCAATTTGTGCGCTCAAAGCAGTCCCGTCTTCTACGCGAATATCCTATTTCGTCATCACTGTCATCATTGCCTACGCGTGTCTCATTTTGCTGTGGATTTCTGCCCCTATGACACTCGTATAAGCGAGAGCATATCTTTTTTGTTACGTTGCTTGTTCTTGTAGTCTTTATTCTAATGCCAAAACCAACCCTCAATGAATACGCTCGAAAACATTCTTCAGCTTCTTCCAATGTTTGAAACGTTCGTCCTAGATACGGATCACTAGCATCTACGGGGACGTTGGAGCTCGACACGAAATCAGACATTGTGAAACAAGACCTGTGTAGAAATAGACTACGCTTAACAATCAAATGGCATTTCTAACTGAAAATATTACCTAAAAATTACCTTGGCGAATAGACCAATTTAGGATGACAAATATACCGTATGCATAACCCCTGAAAGTGTCTCCAAATTAACAATTATTAATTTACTGAACATAACAAATTAAAATTACTAAGATAAATAGACGAATTCATCATGCCAAAAAATCGAATTAAACTATAATTTTATTTAGAGTTAACAAATTACACCTTTTTTATGAACATCATGTCTAGAACATCACAAATTGAAGAATAGAGTGACAAATTTCTAGAACATAAAAAAAATCTATACGTTTTTGTCTGAACAAAATAAAATTATATTTTACCATTCAATCCATAAAGAAAACTTCACCATTCGCAAACTTACCTTACTTGAGTGAAGCTTGAAGCAAGTGTTACTCGAAGCTTGAAGGGAGCTGAAAATGGAAGCGAGTCCGAAGGAGGAGAAGAAAATTGTAGCCTAAGGAGCTTGAGGAATTCCGACAACCCGTCGTGTGTAGAAATAAAGGTACAAACACGTGGAAATGTGTCAGCTGTGTCAGTCGTCCGCTACACTGTCTAGCGGACGACATTTTGGCTGTCAACGTGGGCCCAATTATGTGCTCCGCTAAACAGTGTAGCGGAGGGGGGAGCAGGGGCAAAACGGTAAAAAGGATGGTCCGCTACACTGTGTAGCGGACTGCTGACAGCGCCGCAAAAATACGCGATCTGGGCCGTCCATCCCGAAGGGATGGACGGTCAGATCGCGCTAGCAAGATCTCCCATTTTGCTAGCGTTATCAACGGATCAGCTCCCATATATATATATATATATAAAGTTGAAGCTTTCGCTTAAAATTGCGACATCGAATTTTTTAAGCTATCTAATTACGCCACATCAGGTTTTTGGAACTCATTATTACTTGTCACATAAGATTCAACCTTTCATTCCTAGAGTTTCCTTTTCAGAGAAAACTCCACAGATTTTTTGAACTCATTGTTGCTTGCCACGTAAGATTTAACTTTCATTCTTGAGTCTCCTTCTCGGAGAAAACTCCTTCGCGCTAGCAAAAATGGAGTACTCTGTACTATGTGAAACCCAGAAAAACAGAACTCTTGAGCTCCCTGCTTAGAGTTCTTCTCTTCCTCAAATTTTCGTCAATCTGCTCTTCCTCTTACAGTTAATCCCTCTCTTTTAATCAATTGCATGCGTGAATTGATCGTGACAATGTATTCTGTGAAACCCAGAAAAACAGAACTTTTGAGAAGGCTCCCAGCTTTTGGTTTGAATCAATTTTAATCAAAGTCTGGGAGGTTCTAACAGGTAACTCCTCTCCTTACATGCATGGATTGATATCCAACAGAGGACCCTCCTTCAATCCGTCAATCTGTTCTTCCTAAAGTACATTCTTTTTCTCCTCCGCCCAATGCATTCTTCATTGTTGTCCCATTCCATATAATACTGCCTTCTTTACAATTTGCTTATCTATTTGGACGCATTATAAAAGTCTGCAACAGTTAGTGTGAAGGAATTAAGCTCTTTATTTTCTATTTGGTTGTAATTTTTGGATGCAACCAAATGTTTTGCTTGCTCTGTCATTATCTTTTCACATAAAAAAGGTACTTCGAGACGCCTGAAACATGTATATCTTTGTTTCAGTCTATTTTCAAACTTTTTGGTGTTTGTTGTGATGTGCAGTATTTGATTCTCAGTTAGTGTCTTAAATTGTATATCAATTTAATCAAATGAAGGTGAAGGTATTAGTTGATTCATATATAAGCAAATGAAGGTGAAGTCCATTTGCAGCCACTTGTAACGTAGGAAAAAGGAAGGTGCTAGATAAGTTAGTCATCCGTGCTAATTTGATTTGTATATCAATGAGAAGTTAATTTGATTCAGCCTATTATCAATATTTTTGGTATATGTTGTGACGTGGAACATTTGATTCTTAGTTAGTGTCTCAAATTGTAACTCTACTGCAGTGTCACCATCTGCTATGTTAACACGATGAAACATTTGGTTCCAGTGGCTTAGCTAAAACATTAGTTGATTCATAGTAACAGTTGAAGGTGAAGTCCATTTGAAGCCACTTTAACATAGAAAATGGAAGGTGCTAGATATGTTAGTCCTTTGTGCTAATTTGATTTGTCTATCGCACTGGCTAAGTGGTGGCGTTTGCACTTCACAAACACCGGGGGGTGCCTGAGCAAGATTTTTATTTATGGTGATACCAAGAGAGGCACTACCACCACTGAGCATTGAGCAAAGGTACTGCAGCTTTGATGCCTAAATTAACTATGTTTCTTGAAACATAGTTTAGGCATGGGCCATATACAATTCAAGATACTAACTTGACTTTGATTATCCTCAGCCTGCTAAGTTCTGCTTGACTTTGATTACCAACCTGTGTTGGTTTGAGCTAGAGAAGGATCCTATTTAACGAAGAAGTCTCACAGATTTTGGGTTGAAGCAAATTTAACCAAAGAGAAAAGGCTCTAACAGATAACCTCTCTCCGTTAGTCAATGCATGGATTGATCATGACACTTTTCCTGCACCGCACCTTTTT
Organism: Escallonia herrerae; assembly: GCA_033070095.1. Lineage (NCBI taxonomy): Eukaryota > Viridiplantae > Streptophyta > Magnoliopsida > Escalloniales > Escalloniaceae > Escallonia > Escallonia herrerae. The sequence goes on along the minus strand of JAVXUP010004082.1, from coordinate 27,589 downwards.
TAGTCTCTATACCAAGAAAATTGAAAGTGCATGCTTTATTGAATGCATAAGCAGAATGCTCAACGACAATTGTAGCACTAAAAACTGTTTGGAAGCAACCCTGACCAACAAAAGAAAATCAAAATTCAAAATAGAAAGGCAACTTACAGAATCTTTCTCGAGAAATAGAAGAATAACTTACAAAACCAAAGTATAAATACAAAGATAGTTTTTGTTATTCTCTTTCTAAATGCAAGCTGCTAAAATAGGTCCTAGCAATAGGAATCAATTCCAAAGAAAATGATTGATGGAAGGAGGACAAAATTGACTATGTATCTAGATGGACTAAATTGTAGTGCATCAACATCTCTGGGATCTGGTAACTTTGAATTTTAGGGGTGCCTGAGCAACATTTTTATTTACGGTGATACCAAGAGAGGCACCACCACCACTGAGCACTGAGCAAAGGTGTTGCAGCTTTGATGCCTAAACTATGTTTCTTGAAACATAATTGACTATGTATCCAAAGAAAATGATTGATTGAAGGAGGACTAAATTGACTGTGTATCTAGAAGGACTAAATTTTAGTGCATCGGCATCGTTGGGATCTGGTAGCTTTGAACTTTAGGGGTGCCTGGGCAAGATTTTTATTTATGGTGATACCAAGAGAGGCACCACCACCACTGAGCACTCAGTAGAGGTACTACAGCTTTGATTAGAGGTATTGCAGCTTTGATGCCTAAACTATGTTTCTTGAAACATAGTTGACTGTGTATCCAAAGAAAATAATTAATTGAAGGACGACTAAATTGACTCTGTATCTAGATGGACTAAATTGTAGTGCATCAGCATCTCTGGGATCTGGTAGATTTTAACTTTGGAAAAAGGGCTGCAATAATTTCTTTATTTTGTGCCTTTCAGTAAAAGTTATGTTTAGCAAGGAAAGAAGAGATTTATCCTATGTTTTAGTTCACCAGCATCTCTGGTGGATCTGGTAGCTTTGAAATTTGGAAAAAGGGCTGCTAAATTTTTTTTTAAAAGATGAAATAAGTACAGTTGAAAGAGATTTTTGAATCAAATCAGTGAATTATATGTCCATATCAACACTAACTCATTGAGGAAGTTTTGTTTCACCCGCATTTCATTTTTTCCACTTTTTTAATTTCTATCCATGGCCGATCATATATATATATATATATATATATATATATATATATATATATTGTGATTGCCTGACAGTAGTTTTCAACATGTTAACTATATTAGGTGGGATTCGTTGTACCTCTTTGAGTATAAAGCTATGTCAATATTCTAGGAAATACACTTATTCCTTAGGTGTTGAATTTGCTCACACCCTTTTCCTTTCATGAGTGTGGTTGTACTATATAATATAGTAGCAATTCCCTTGATATGATGCTCTGCTCTAAAAATAAATTTTGTGAAAGATGAAATAAGTAGAGTTGAAAGAGATTTCTATCCAACAGAGGAAGCCACCTTCAATCCCTCAATCTGCTCTTCCTTCACCATATACACGCTTCAAATTGACTGTGCCCTCGAGCTCCTACTCCACGCCCATGCCGTCGTACACCTCTCCTTTGTTGTCTCTATACCAGATAACCCGATCCTTTAATCAACCCCACTCCATCAACATACCAAATTTTGGTTTGAAGCAATTTTGATCAAACCAAATTGATGTCTCGTGCTGCTTAGGTTCTACCAGATTTTGGTTTGAAGCAATTCTCAGAGAAGTCTCATTTAATCCATCAATCCTTTCTTTCTCAACCGCACCTTTGTCATCTCTAGACCAGGTAACTCTTCTCCGTTAAGCAAAAAATAATTGCTTGCATGTTTGTACAGGAGAATTGGAAGTGCATGCTTTATTGAAGGATTGCTCAAAGCAATCTATAGCAGATTTTTGTCATTTTCTAACGCTATAGATTGTAGGTTGATGGTAGCTTGGTACGTTACTGGTTGGTAGCTTGGTACGTTACTGGTTTAAACTAGAGGGTTAGTTGCTTCCCTTAATGTGCATACTTATGTAGATTGAACACTTGCATTCCCTTGATGTGTATTCTTGAGTAACGAGAAACATTATTCCCCAAATTCAATCTATTGATGTCCAAAGTATCAGCGTAAGAAAACAAGGATGCACTCAAACAGAGAACAAATAAAAAAATCATATATTCAATGCTTAGGGGTCCAGGTTAGATCTAGCTATTTGAAGGATTTTTGCATTGCTTTTCCTCTTCTCATGCATGTATCTCCTTACCAAGCTGTTTGACCAGCTGACCACCTTTTCTGATTCCATCATGGTCTGAACTCTCTCAAACTAATGTTGTCATCATCATTGCTATAACAAGATAGTCAGGTAAATTTAAAAAGTCTATTTGCAGTCACTGGTTCACCGCTTTTAATTGAGAATATTGTATGTGTTACTGAGTGGTCACACTAGATCTAAAACCGGGTTCTTTGAAATTTTAATGCCATGGTTCTTTTTGTTGCTGATTTGAGAGTGTAAATACATCATCCTTTTACCAACTTCAGGTTGTTGAAAACCAAGAACTGCATGTGTATGTTGCCTGAGCAATGCAACTCAATGCCTACCCTACTCTAATCCCCATCAACGCACCTTTTACTTGAGGAGGTACACATTTTCACCTCACCACTCTCCTCCCAATTTGACTGCTCCATAATACACACACAAGGACGCAAATAGATTTGAGCTGATGTTCTTGGTAACAATGATCTTATAATAATCTGTGAAAATAGCCTTGGGTTTTTCTCTGAAACTCACATGGATTGCCAAGGAGATGAGCTTTCTAACGGAGTAAGGAATTATAGGAAAACAAATAGGTTTTTGTTCATATGGACACCTAAATCTTCTACTAAATAGTGTTATGTGAATTTAACTTTTTGACCTCTCATATTTTGCAGACAAATTGCTTACTACATAGATCCCCCAGGTAATTTTTCTCGATTTGATTTGTCAATGTATAGAACATGTTTTTGTCAAAAATTATGCATCACAGTATGAATCTGAGATAACATTTTCTCAACTTATGCTAACATAAGTTCAACCAGTGCTGCACATATTACTAGGCATTTACGCCATTTTTAAGGTGAGCACTGTCACATTATTTTTCAATTGATTTTGATGTTTCTCTCTAGCCTCTACCATCATAACTTTCAATTGATTTTGAGCACTGTCACATCATTATTTTTCATTGCTTTTGTATTTTTCATGCATCTACCTCCCTGCCAAGCTTATGATTCTATGACTAATCTGAACTATTTGCCATAGCCACAGTAACACACCAAGTTCTCCGCCCTTCCATCGAAAGTTCTAATTAGTCGTTCTTATATCCAGAACCAGCTGCTCATCTCTTCACGGCCTTTGATCATTCACAAATATATTCTACGTGACTTTGATCTCTTAGACTCAGCTGAATACAATACATTTGGCAAAATCCTTTTACATTCTATCTAAATAAAAAAAAAATTGGTATAAGTACTATTTGCAATGTGCTGTGAAGCCGAAGATTTAGTCATGGTGGTCGTGATTGGTGGTAAAATTGGGTTTTAAGAGACTGAGGATGGCTTCAGTAATTGGGGTTGCCAGTAGATGGCATGGTGGTTATGTTTCATGGTGATGACAATACTTGTTTTTGAGAGAAGAAGTTGATATTTGAAGGTGAGTTGATGATTAAAGGTAGCAATTATGAACTGGCAATGCTTGGAATTCCAGGTAATTAAAGATTGAGAAATAATTATGGAGGCTATGAAGGTGCAGATGGCAATAATCGTTGTTGCTATAGATGGTCATGGTGGAGGAAGAGATATGGTAGTAGTAATAGAGAATTGGTAAGAGAGGGCAGAACGATGATGAATATTTATTCATTACTTCTACTAATTAAAAAAAGAGCATATATACAGGAAAAGTAGAGTAACATTTTATGCTGACCTAAGTTCGAACAGTGCTGCACATATTAGTAGGCACTTTGACAATTTTTCAAGTGAGCACTGTCACATTGTTTGTAATTGATTTTGATATTTATCTTCATCCCCTACCACCTTAAAATTGAAGGCTTAAGGGTCCAGCTTAGATTTAGCCATTTGAAGGATTTTTGCATTGCTTTTGTACTTTTCATGCATGTATCTCCTTACCAGGTTGTTTGACTAATATGGTATCGTTTCCCATGTGAACTTGCTATAACAACAGGAAAGGATTGCATCTTAAGAGTTGTAACGCCAACTTCATGCTCTCTTTCTTATGATAAATAGTGCAGAAGAACCAGGGATATGGATCTTCAGGTTTGTTCAGCGTAGCAAAGGCCACCTACCGTCGAGTCACAATGCCGCTCCATCCGGGTACACTTTTTGTAAAACTTGAAACTACAGACAATGGCATACTGCTAAAAAAAAATAATAAAAGAGGCTACCTTTTCGTTTTAGCACTTTGTCTTCTAAACCTTCCATAAAGAATCCTGGGGGTTGCTTCACATATATTTCTTCTCGTAAATATACATTCAAGAATGCTGACTTCACATCAAGTTGATGTATTTTCTACCGTTTCTAAGCTGCTAATGCCACTAGAGCTTGAATAGTGTCTAGGCGAGCAACTGGAGCAAAAGTTTCGTTAGAGTCAATCCCGGGTAGTTGAAAGTATCCTTTTGCAACTAGTCTTGCTTTGTGTTTTTGAATTGTACCATCAGGGTTAAGTTTGGTTTTATAGACCCACTTAACTTCAATGATTGTTCTATCAGCTCCCAATTCTCATTTTTGCTCGATCATTTTTATCTCCTCCTACATTGATTTTATCCAAACATCCTGTTTTACTGCAGCTTCGAAGATTTCTGGTTCTAGAATAATGAAGTTGCAGGTCTCTTATATATCTCGTACAGATCTTACTCTTCTTGGAGTATATTTTAATTGCCTTGAAGATGGTGCTGAGGATGTACCTGGTGTCGTCAAGTGAGCTAGTGACTCTCTACCTTCAATTCCATCTCCTGGTCTTCTACAAGCTCTTGAATTTGAGTAGTTAGTTCTTGTGCATGTATAATGATGTTCTTTTCAATCTTTTCTTCTTCCCGGTTCTAGGCTACATTTTCGTCGAACTCCACGTCTCGACTAATTATCAATTAATTTGTTTTTAGGCTAGATATCATGTAGCCTTTTGAATGATCATTGTAATAAAAAAATATTCATCTTTCTGTCATGTCATCTAGCTTTGTTCTTTTCTCTTTAGGAATGTATACAAAGCATATGCAGTCAAAAACTTTGAAGTGTTTTGCTGACGGCTTCCTTCCACTCCAGGCTTCAACCACTGTCATGTTCTTTTAAACTAGTATCTTGTTGATTATCCTACTTCTAGAATTTTCTCCTTCACCATAATTTTGCCTTAATTTAGTTTCACTATTGTTTCTGAATTTACAAGGCCTTGCATTGAGTTTAGATTGATAGGTACTTTTTACTGAGTCTTCACTACGCCTATGCAGTCTTTTCTCATATGCTTCTAGAGAACCTATCAACTCAGTGATTGATAGAGTTTCTAAATGTTTTAGATTCTTCAATAGCAGCCACAATTAAGTCATACTTTTATGTAAGACTTATCAATATTTTGTCTACAACCTTTTTATTGAAAATATTTTCTGCATAGGCTCTCATTTGATTTACTATTTCTTTTAACTTAGCATAGTAATCTTGTATAATCTCAGAATCCTTCATCTTGATATTTTCTATATCTCTCCTTAAAGTTTGGAGATGAACAACATTTCTATATACTACCTTAGAACTCCTCAAGCAAAGTACTCCATGCTACTTTTGCAGTATTTGTTCCAGTGATTCTGGAAAATATTTGTTCGATCAAAGCTTGCTGAATGATGAAGAGAGCTTTGGCATCTTTCTGCTTCAATTCTTTCAACGTCGTCTATTGAGCTGTGGTTAGAATGGAAGTAGCGTCTAGAATATCAAATCCATCTTGAACGATGCCCCATAAATCTTAGGACATGAAGAATGCCTTCATTTTGATTCTCCAGAAATCATAGTTTTCGGCATGAAAATTAGGAACTGATATAGCAACAGAATTTTGGTCAAGATTGGGCATTTGAATATTGTATAGTTGCTAAAAGAATTTGAAAAATAGTGTGAAATGCTAGGCCACATAAATTTAACATAACTCTGATACCACTTGTTGGAACTTAAATAGTTTTAGACAAAACAAAAGGGATTTTGTAGATAATGAATAAATGGAGCTCTTTGTCTCCAGAATAGTATAAGGCTAGCTTTTATTTTTGCTAGTTCTCTTCTTTCACAAAATGAAACCTATATTCCTATATATAAGCTTTACCACCGACTCTCTCCAACTGACTAGAAGTAACAGGAATCCAATTTGCTTCTAAAGTTTTTCACACTGAAGTAATCTTCGGCCAACCCATTAACAAATCAGCTTTCATTCTAGGTAAAAAGTTTGACCAAGACTATTGTCTTAATGGCTAAGTCTGCTTGTAATCGCCTTCACCCTTTGCTGGAATTTTGCTTGAACCGACTTCACCACCCTTTGCTGGAGTATTCTAGTTATCTTCCTTAGTTATGAAGAAAGAGTGCACTAATTTTTGCACCGAAACAGCCATCCTCCTCCTCGTTCATGCTCTCCTCTGACATGTCCTTGTCCCCATCCTTTGAAGTGCCCTCCTCCCCGACTCACTTATTCTCTCTCAAATATAAGATAAGATACAAGTTTGGCTCAGGAATTGGGGTAGTACTCCAGCTTATTCTCATATAACCAAAAAAAAAAAACCTATCATTCCATTTCTCTAATGCTCTATCTATCGCAGAAATCTGTTCTTCGCAATTATGCTGTAAAAATGATTGAATTAGGATTAGGGGGTTCTATTAGTTCAATTTAGGGTTCGGTTGAATTGGGGCATTCAATTTAGAGTTCAATTAAGGGGTTCAATCAGTTCAATTTAGGGTTCGATTGGATTAGGGCATTCAATTTATGGTTCAATTAGTTTAATTTAGGGTTTGATTTGATTAGGGAATTAAATTTAGGGTTCAATTACTTCAATTTAGGGTTCAATTATGGTTCAATTAGTTCAATTTAGGGATCGGTTGAATTGGGACATTCAATTTAAGGTTCAATTAGAGGGGTTCAATAAGTTCAATTTAGGGTTCGGTTGGATTAGGGCATTCAATTTAGGGTTCAATTAGGGGTTCAATTTAGGGTTCGGTTGGATTAGGACATTCACTTTAGGGTTCAATTAGTTAAATTTAGGGTTCAAGGCATTTAGTTTAGGGTTTAATTAGGGTTCTATTAGTTCAATTTAGGGTTCTGTTGAATTTAGGCATTCAATTTAGGATTCAATTAGTTCAATTTAGGGTCCGATTGGATTAGGGCATTCAATTTAGTGTTAAAAATACACACTATTTCAGAAAATTGTAAACTTTTACTAAAAATTCTAATGTAATCCAAGGTATCTTACTGTAGAATTTCACAAGTTAATGACCAAAGTATGCTACCCAAATGCTCTCACCTTTCACTACGCTAATTTGTATACACACGTATGCGCACAGTTATTCACTACCACCGTCTAATTACTTTAGCAGTCCCTCTCCTCTTATAGACACACATAAGCAACCACATTTAATCTGACTTACACACTCAATACAATACAAACACCTCACACCAATGTACCATTCATTGTACACACACTACCGAACACATAACTTAGACACACATAGATGCCTCGACAGCTCCTTACACTCACACAAATACACGCGATGCACCTACAACGCATACACTCACACACGCACATAGCACAACACTCATGCACTCACGTAGCGCACACAATAACCGGCACACACAGCTCACTCTAACACTCTAACACACCCACACACACTACAAGAAAAAAAAGGGTTTTAGCGATGGGGAAATCCGTCGCTAAAAGCCCAAACTCCATCGCTAAAAGTTCCTCGTATAAAAGCCCGTTACTAAAAGTTTGGCGACGGAATTTTCAAATCCGTCGTCTAATATTACACTTTTTGTGACGGATTTATTTATTAATTAGCGAAGGAATATCCGTTAGTAATTATATTTTAAGTACTTTAATTTATTTTCTGTTTTGTAAATTTAGCGACGGAATGTTCCGTCGCTAAATAAGAGTTTTGACGACTGAATATTCCGTCGCTAAAAAGTTGATAGAAGAAACACTTTTAGCTACGGAATTAATCCGTCACCAAAAGACAAATTTTGTTTTTATTACTCAAACCTGTAATAAAAATTTCAATTCTCAACAACACACAATAATCAATACACAAAGAAATATATACAATCAATTATAAAAAATATTTATTATAAAAAATACTCATTGCTACGGGGGGAGGGGGACAAGCTGGGATCAGGCACAAGAAGGGGCTTATCAGGGGTTGCCGAGTCCTAAATCTGGATCCTGCTGATCTGGGGTCGGCTCGACATGTCCAACATCGGTACCCTGCTGATCCTGCTCCCTGATCATCCTTGTGATACCCCGAAAATACCAAAAATTAATCTAATCGTGAGTTTGATTAATTAAGGGGTACTATTTTTATTACGTAGCAATACGTTGATGATGATTAAGTGTTAGGGAGCTAAATGGGAGGTTAGTTTGACCTTGAGGGTTAAAATGTAATTATGAAAAGTCAGGGGGCAAAAGTGTAATTTTGAAAAATACGGTGAATGGAATGCATATTTTTATTAGGGCTAATTACACCCATGTCCCTGAGGTTTGGGGGTAATTACACTCAAGGACAATAGTTTGGACAAATTACACTCATGTCCGTTGACCAAACGGAATCTTAAAAACCCTAACGGTTTTAATGAAAAGACTTTATTGCCCCTAAGTTGGAACTTTATTTATTTTTAATGCCATTAATTTAATCTTTAAAAAAAGAGAAAAAGAAAGATTAATGTACCCCCCACCCCCCCAACCCTATTGGCCATTTCTGTCTCAAACTCCCCTCGCAGAACACCTTCGCCGCCCCTCGGCCTCCCCGTTGCCGCACCCACCCTTCCCCTTCCCCGTCGCCGCACCCACCTTCCTCCTTCCCCTTTCCCGTCGCCACACCCACCCTCCCCATTCCCCTTCCCCGTCACCGCCTCCACCCACCCAATCCTTTGCGAAGGGATTGCCGACAGCGTGGGTGTGGGAGGGGCTTGCCGGCGTGGTGGGGTGGTGCGGGGAGAGGCTGCCGGCGTCGATGAATCGAGACTGAAACAAGTCTCTTAAAACCCTAACTCTGAAGCAGATCTTCGAAGCTTGGCCTTTTTAATCAGAATGCTGCAACAGTCGACGGCAATTCCATCTCCGGCGCTGTCACCTAGATTTGTGGACAGAATCAAAGCGTTGTCCGGATCTCTCGAGGCAAGGTAAGATTTGGGGTTTCTGTGCACCACCCAACTGTGGATTAGGGTACCGGCGGTGTTGCGTTGCTGCCGGCGGTGGCTTATGTTGGTGCCGACGGTACTGTGATGGGGTGATTGGGTCTTAGGTCATGGATTTGGGACCGCTGGAGCTGCGATGATGCCGGTGTCTGTGCTTATTCGGTGGTCTGATGTGGCTTTGGTGGTGGTGCCCCGGTGATCAATCTCAGTCAGTTAGGCATATACAAAAAAAGAAAGACTTTAAAAAAAGAAGAAAGACTTTAAAAAAAGCTGATTCTTAATTTTGTTAAAAAAAAAATCAGGTGTATAAGGGCATATACAGTATAAGGGCATTATTGTCATTTTAAAAATACATAATGATGACATCAGCCAAAAAGTATAATTTTTTAACAGAACCCTAACAGATGGACACGGGTGATACATTTGAAACACTTTTGGTCACGGAATGTTACATTTTGAAACTTTGTGTCCTTGACTGTAATTACCCCTAACCTCAGGGACATGGGTGTAATTAGCCCTTTTTATTAAGTAGCATTATATCGATGATAATGAGGTGTTAGGGGGCTAAAGGAGGGTTAGGGTGATTTTGGGGTCAAATTGTAATTTTACAAAGTTGAGGGGTCAAAATGCAATTTTAGAAACTTTGGGGGCTAAAGTGCAATTTTGTAAAGTTGCACTTAAGTGTCAAATTTGGAAGAAAGTGGTGCCACCTTTGGCCAGCTGGTTAGTGACTCATCTAATAATATTATAAAGTATAATATTAGATAAGAGAAAACAAAAGAAGGGAGAAGGAAATTCGGGGGGGGGGGGGGGAAGGAAAATGCAAATAAAGAAAGAAGAACAAAAGAAGAAACAGGAAGAACAGAGAAGAAACAGAGGATGAAAGGAAGAAGAAAAAAGAGAAAGAGGAAGAGGAAGGAAGAAATCAAAGAGAAAGAAAACAAACCCTAAGGGTAATCTCTCTCCTCCCATTCCAATTGATTGATTAAAATTTTGTATGTGGATTCATGGGTTTGGGTAACCTGCCATGGGTGGGTTTATGGTGTACGATGAGTGTGTTTTGTGGGTGAGAGGAAAAAAAGATGTAGGGGAAAGAGGGAGGGGTGTGAGAGGTGTATGCGTGTGTTATATGTGATGTGTGTGTGTGTGTTATATGCTGTGTGCACGGGGAAGCACACTGCTGCTATGGCAGCAGTGTTGCTGTGATATATACATGTATTTTGTTGGTGAGAATGTGTATATGTGGGTGTTATAAGATGGGGTAGGTGTTGGTGGAAGGTGTGGGTGGTTATGAGTGTGTGAGGGACTGTGCGTGAGATGGGTGAGGGGCAAGGAGGAGGGCAGCAGCTGCTACTGCTACTGCTTTGTTGTGTATGTTCGTTCATGTTGATGATGAACAGTGACCGCAAGTGTCACTAAAAATGGAAATTAAGTTAGCAGGTTGAGTTTGAATTTTTTAAAAATAGTTAGGATCATATTTAGCCAAAGTATAAAAAGAGACCCTAGTTATGTTTGAGAGACCTATATCGTGGAAACATTTTAGATTTTTCCGAGATCGGGAAGGGAGTGAACGGATGCAGGAAGTTTGGAACTTTATGGTAAAATTTAAAATATCAAACGAATGCGGTTTTGCGCAAAAATTTTATGAGGACTCTGGGACACTGAGAAGTTATATTTTCCAAGATTTTGGGTAATTCCAAAGTCATTAGCTATTTTTGGCCGAATGAGCTTTTAAGCGCTCAGTCCGGACACCGGTTCGGGATTTTTGGGCGAAAATTTTGTAAAATACTTTTTAGCTCAAGAATGAATGCAGGAGGTTTAAAATATCATTTTAAAGTGGTTTTGAGATTTTTATGGTGCCGGGAACCCTCAGGGGGCATTTTGGTAATTTGCCACCCGAAGAGGGGTATTTTGATAAATTTCCTGATAAAGTTTTTCAAGGGACTTTTTAGTCCAAAAAGGATTGTAAAGCACCTAAAAGGTTGTTTTGAAGCTGATTCGGGGCGTTGCGGTGCTAGTGAACCCCGGGGCATTTTGGTAATTTGCCGCCAGAGGGGGTATTTTGGTAAAGTTTTTCTATAAAATGCTTCAAAGGACTTGTTAGTTCGGAAAGGGATGTAAGACAGTTGAAAAGTTATTTTAAAGTAGTTTTGAGACGTTTGTTTAAGCGATGGCCGCCAGGGGGTGTTTTGGTAATTTTCCCTTTAAAATTTTTTAAGGGAATATTTGGTCTATAAATGATGTAGTACATCTAAAAAGTAGTTTTAAAGTGGTTTTGGGGTGTTGGTGGGGGTGTTGGTGATGTAGCGGCCATCAGGGGATACTTTAGTAATTTGCCATGGTGGCTGCTGTTATGACAGCCCTAGTAAAAGGAAGAAAATAATGTAGATCTTAGCACTTTAAGGATGCCCGTTGAGTAGAATCTCACGGGAGAGAAAGCGGTTAGTATAGACAAATACGTTGAATTGAGAGATGGAGAAGGTAGTTGAAATAACAAGACGTGGGAACATATTAAAAGAAAATGTTCGCCAGCTATACCTAAAAAGAGGGTGACAAGTGATTAGAAGTGCGAGAACAAACAAGTTGAGACAGTAAGAGTACCTATCGAGCCTATATTATTGTAATAGGTTCAGGTAACATGTTGATGATGTATATTTCTGCTCAAATTGCAGAGTAAGTTGGAGACAGGTTTCTTATACTAAGCGGAAAGATAGAAAGGTGAAAAAGCATATTAGGGCAATTGGTGAGTTGTCCTATTATTATTATTATCCCTTATTAAGTGATGATAGAAATGTTCTAAAGGTGGAACAAGTTGAAAAAGGGTTCGAAAATAATTTTCCAAAGGCTAGTAAGGAGGCTCTGATGGAGAATTACTACGCTACTGGATTAGTAAAAACACCATACGATGGATGTAAATAATAAAGAGGTCTAGGAAGAAGGAAGGAAGCAAGGACGGAAAGGAGGTAGAATCTGGGAACGAAACTAGAAGGGTGAAAAGAAAGGTAAGAAGAGAGTAGATGAAGAACAGCCCGGACAAAGTTCAGAACCAAGAAGAGGAGATCGAAAATGTAGATGATGTGGATTGAGGCACGAGGGTGTGAACTACGCTAAGGCCAGTAAAGCATATCTTAAGTATGAGAGCAAGTCACAAAAATAATGTTTAAGATGAAGCCAAAAAAAAGGGGGGGGGGGGGGCTGTTTCAAATGTCAACAACCAGAGTATATTGAGCGGACAGAGGTGCTCTAAAGGAGGGTGATGGTCATTGAAGTAAGAAGAAATGAGAGGTTTATGAGACTAAGTATTGGCTATCAGAAGCTGATTAAGATGAGAGTCAGGAATAATTACTCATTTTCTGAACTAGAGAATATGTTGATCAATTGTAGGGTGCTAAGTATTTTCTTTCTATAGTTGACCTTAGAGTGGGTCATCACCAGTTAAGGAATGAGGAAGGATGAAGTTGTCAAGATTGTGTTTAGAAACAGAGACAGGCATTATAATTTTGGTAGTGTCAGGTGGATTCGTTATGGCCGCTGTGGCAGTTATAAATTTGAGGAATCAAGTCTTTTGAGAGTACTTGATCATCGTGTCGTCGCCTTATTGGTGCCCTTATGAATGATGCTAAAGACAAGAAAGAACTTGCACAATGGCAAGTTTGACCAGTTTTAAGAAAGTTAAGTTGTATGTCAAATTCGAGGAATTTGAATTTTGCCTGGGGGATTGGATAAATGGGATTGATGCAGAAGTAAGTTAGGAGATTTGGAAAAAGTTGAAAAGGTGACAAATGGGGAAGTCGTAAAACAATTGACGTTGAGATTAGTAGCTTCCTATGCTCAATCAGAGGTTACCGGAGAGTAATTGACAATCTCTCTAAGATGCCCTATTGGAGAAAATGAACTGAGATGATTACTATGCCAAATAAGTCAGAATGTGAACAACTCGAAATCAAAGTTCGAGTAAGGAGAAAAGGAAGTAATAATTTGTTTCATATGGAAATGCAACCAGTGCATCTTAAGCAAATCAAGGAAGCTTAAGGTAAAATGCAAGGATGTTGAGATCCCGCGGGGATTTGAAATGAATAAAAAGAAATTTTGATTCTGATGAGGGTGGTAGTTACAATGTGAAGGTCGGACATATGTTCCGCCTAATAATGAATTGAGGAAAGGAATTTTGAAGGGACTCATAGTTTTAAGTGCTGATTCACTTAAGGGAGACGGAAGTATACCCTGAGTTACGGCCCAAAGAATTTTGGTGGCTTAACATGAAGAGGGATATATAAAAGTTTGTATCCCGATGTTTGACCTGTTCATAGGTAGAAGTGGATCATAAGATCGCCAGATAGTGGCAACCACTCTTTGTACCTGAATTAAAGTGGGAACACATTATGATGAATTTTAGTGTTAAGGTTGCCACGAACAACTAAGAGATATACATCCATCTGGGTTATAGTAGGTAGGCTGACTAAGACGTCCCAACTTATTTTATCCGAGAAGAATAATTTTTCTGAATGACTTGCCCAAACTTATGTTAAGCAAGTGGTTTGTTGTTATGGAGTTTCAGTAACTACTGTGTCCGATAGAGATGTAAGGTTCATCTTTAAAGTCTGGAAAAGTTTTCAATAAGAAATGAAAACAAAGTTGACCATGAGGACGGCCTTTTACCTCCAACAGATGGCCGATTAAGATGTATGATATGAATACTGGGAGAGTGTTGAGGGCCTACATTAATTATTTTGGCAAAATGTGGGGTAAACAATTACCCTTAGTCGAATTCTCCTATAAAAATGGTTATCGGTCGAGCAAAGAAAATAGCTCCTTATGGAGTGTTGTATGGCCGAATATGTCACACGCTTATTTGTAGAGTGTGGTTAGAGTCGAGACTATTCTGCACGAGATTGTGCAAATATATAGAAAACAAGGTGATCGATATTAAAAAAAAAATTACTGCGCAAAATTAGCAGAAAAGTTGTACTGACAAGAGGTATATGATGTTGGAATTTGAAGTAGGTGACCTAATAAATTTTATAAGTGTCACCGTGGAAGTGAGTCATGCTATTCGGGAAGTGAAGGAAGTTAAGTCCGAGGTTCGTCGGACTGTTTAAAATCTTGTCTAAGATTAAGAAGATAGCATATAAACTCGATCTACGTTCAGCATTGAGTTAACTACATAGCGTGTATCGTGTGTCAATTGTTGAGGAAGTATGATCTCGACCCTACACATGGGATCCAAGAGAACTAAGTTGAAATACGAGGTAATATCTCGTATTAGGAGGCATCGACAAGGATGACTGATAAAAAGAACAGGTTTCATGTGAATGCTAGTGGTCAAAGTTGATTGGGAAAAATCATGTGGTCAAGGAAGCTACCTTGAAACTAGAGGCGCTAATGCGGTAATATTCCGCATCTAGTTGCAGAATGAGGTTGCCCCTATTTCGAGGACAAAATTTATTTAAGGGGGGGAGGGTGTGATACCCTGAAAATACTAAAAATTAATCTAACCGTAAGTTTGATTAATTAAGGGGTACTATTTTTATTACGTAGCAATAAGTTGATGATGATTAAGTGTTAGGGAGCTAAATGGGAGGTTAGTTTGACCTTGGGGGTTAAAATGTAATTATGAAAAGTCAGGGGCAAAAGTGTAATTTTGGAAAATACGGTGAATGGAATGCATATTTTTATTAAGTAGCATTATATCGATGATAATGAGGTGTTAGGGGGCTAAAGGAGGGGTTAGGGTGATTTTGGGGTCAAATTGTAATTTTACAAAGTTGAGGGGTCAAAATGCAATTTCAGAAACTTTGGGGGCTAAAGTGCAATTTTGTAAAGTTGCTTAAGTGTCAAATTTGGAAGAAAGTGGTGCCACCTTTGGCCAACTGGTTAGTGACTCATCTACTAATATTATAAAGTATAATATTAGATAAGAGAAAACAAAAGAAGGGAGAAGGAAATTCGAGGGGGGAGGAAAATGCAAATAAAGAAAGAAGAACAAAAGAAGAAACAGGAAGAACAGAGAAGAAACAGAGGACGAAAGGAAGAAGAAAAAAGAGAAAGACGAAGAGGAAGGAAGAAATCAAAGAGAAAGAAAACAAACCCTAAGGGTAATCTCTCTACTCCCTTTCCAATTGATTGATTAGAATTGTCTATGTGGATTCATGGGTTTAGGTAACTTTCCATGGGTGGGTTTATGGTGTACGGTGAGTGTGTTTTGTGGGTGAGAGGACAAAAAGATGTAGGGGAAAGAGGGAGGGGTGTGAGAGGTGTATGCGTGTGTTATATGTGATGTGTGTGTGTGTGTGTGTGTGTGTGTGTTATATGCTGTGTGCATGGGGAAGCACACTGCTGCTATGGCAGCAGTGTTGCTGTGATATATACATGTATTTTGATGGTGAGAATGTGTATATGTGGGTGTTATAAGATGGCGTAGGTGTTGGTGGAAGGTGTGGGGTGGTTGTAATGTGTTTGTGAGTGTGTGAGGGACTGTGCATGAGATGGGTGAGGGGCGAGCAGGGGGGGGGGGGGGCGGGCAGCAGCAGCTGTTGCTACTGCTCTGCTACTGCTTTGCTGTGTATGTTCGTTCATGTTGATGATGAACAGTGACTGCAAGTGTCACTAAAAATGGAAATTAAGTTAGCAGGTTGAGTTTGAATTTTTTAAAAATAGTTAGGATCATATTTAGCCAAAGTATAAAAAAGAGACTTTAGTTATTTTTGAGAGACCTGTATCGTGGAAACATTTCAGATTTTTTCGAGATCGGGAAAGGGGTGAACGGATGCAGGAAGTTTGGAACTTTATGGTGAAATTTAAAATATCAAACAAATGCGGTTTTGCGCGAAAATTTTATGAGGACTCTGGGACACTGAGAAGTTATATTTTCCAAGATTTCGGGTCATTCCAAAGTCATTAGCTATTTTTGGCCGAACGAACTTTTAAGCACTCGGTCCGGACACCAGTTCGGGATTTTTGGGCAAAAATTTTGTAAAATACTTTTTAGCTCAAGAATGAATGCAGGAGGTTTAAAATATCATTTTAAATTGGTTTTGAGATTTTTATGGTGTCGGGAACCCTCAGGGGGCATTTTGGTAATTTGCCACCCAAAGAGGGCTATTTTGATAAATTTCTCGGTAAATCAAGGAACTTTTTAGTCCAAGAAGGATTGTAAAACACCTAAAAGATTATTTTGAAGCTGATTCGGGGCGTTGCGGTGCTAGTGAACCCCGGGGGCATTTGGTAATTTGTCGCTAGAGGGGGTATTTTGGTAAAGTTTTTCTATAAAATGCGTCAAAGGACTTGTTAGTCCGAAAAGGGATGTATGACAGTTAAAAAGTTGTTTTAAAGTAGTTTTGAGACGTTTGTTTGGGCGATGGCCGCCAGGGGGTATTTTGGTAAATTTCCCTTTAAAATTTTTTAAGGGAATATTTGGTCTATAAATGATGCAGTACATCTAAAAAGTAGTTTTAAAGCAGTTTTGGGGTGTTGGTGGGGGTGTTGGTGATGTAGCGGCCATCAGGGGATATTTTGGTAATTTACCATGTTGGCGCTAAATTTTTAGGACGCGTATAATTTAGCGTTCGGAGGGGTAGGAAGCAAGGAATAGTGGTAGTATGTCTAAAATGAGGGTTGTTATTGATAATAAGTCGATAAGGCTAGATTAAGGATCCTATTATCGGATCGAATTAACTAGCTATCGTAAGATGTTATGAACGGTTAAGTGGGAATGGGTAGAATAAGGAGTGCGTATATGATGAATGATGACTAACGAGCATGATATGATTTGACTAGGTGATGCAGCTCGTTGCGATCAGAGATTGCGAGTTGCTTCGGCTAATGAATTGTTTCGATTAGCATACTATGTTGATGACGTTTATGTTGGACTCTTGCCGTTATGGGTTGACACCGGTAGTCATTGTGACCGGTATAAGTATATTTGAATTGTGCTGTTGAGGACTTAGGGTAGAAGAAATTTCCTTAGTCCGCCCTGTTGATAGAATTTAGTGAGGATGATGGGCGTCCTTGTATGCTATGACTTGATTTGATTAGCATACATGAAGTGGATGATGATGTTGTGTAGGGTTGTTGTGTGGTGGTTGTGAGATGCCGGTAATTATTGATAGCCGATATCTCTTCTCCTTGAGAACACCATTGAGGACTTGCGGTAATCTTCTCTCGAGTCCGTCCTATCGTTGATAATGATGTCGTTGATGTTGTTGAGGTCGTTGCGTGTTGTTGTGAAATGATGGTATTTATTGATAACCGACATTTCTCTTATGTAAGAACGTTGTTGAGGGCTTGCGGTAAACTTCTCCCAAGTCCACCATGTTGATGATGTTACGTTGAACTCTTGTTGTTAGGTCTGAACACCGGTCGATCTTCTGATCTGGTATTCCTTGTTGAGCTGTGTTGTTGAGGACATAAGGTGGAATAAATTTTCCCTTAGTCCGCCCCGTTGATGATGTCTTGTTGCTTGGCTGTAACGTGATTAGGGAAAGCACTCTAAATGAGTTCCCTACTTGTTGACAATGTCTCTTTTATTTACTTGAGACTAAGATGAACATCCCATAAAATGGGACATCAATATGAGGAGGATGGCCTGTGAAACATGATCACTGGCAAAGAGGATGTAGGGCGCGCGAGTCGATTCTGTCATGTCTGGTCGAGTCTAGTCTGTCGTGTCTGAGTTGCATTGCATTTGATTTTCTTTTGATGTTAATGATATTAATGACTTGTATTTCGTTGATGTTTATCTTTAAATTTCCTGTTTTAGTATTCAGTTGCATAGTCAGTCAGTCAGTCTGTCGGTCAATCAGTCCAGTCCATGAGGAGGTGGCAGTAATGCTGTTCTATTGGGCCTTAAAGCCGCTCAGTCTAACAAAAGAAAACTTTTTGTTTGACAAGTTATGTTGATACCGAAATTTATTGACTACTCTTGATTCATTGCTATCGTTGAGATGATTATTATTCCTCCGAGTCTTTTGAATCATTTGTACACGATATTCCTCGTGTTGTCTTTACTGGGCGATTTGCGCTCATTCCTTATGTTGTATTGTGCAGGCTATAAGATTGAGCCGTGAGATCGGTTGTTAAGAATCCTACGAATATAGTCGTATATTAGGTTGTACATATGCATGTTGTTCATAGACTTGAGAGTCTTCCGCTGCAGTATGATGTCTGTTTGTAAGAAAATTTTTTGTAAGGACGCATTTTGGAGCGTCTATTAATGATGTGTGAGTATGAGGATGTAGTTGCTCTGTATTCAACACAGGGTTTTGAATGTGATTATGGTCGATAACTCAGCCTGGTGACGTCACCAGGGTTAAGGGTGTCGTAATCCTCAACACACTGTAGCAATGCGGTGGATCTCCCCGTCGTCCAACGGATGCCAAGAAGCCGGTGTCTGTGGAGGGGCAGTAGGGTGTGAGGACACTCCTATTACGGCACGAGCAGTCGTGCTAGGCAGGCCGTGTATGCGGCCTTTCGGCCGATTGATGACCTCCAGCGTATCCAGCCATCGCTTCAACGCCCCAGTACTCGCACCCGTACTAGTGGACGTTGATGGTTATCCGGACTCCCTAAGCTGTTCATACGAGGCTTGTAAAAATAGTGATTTAAAGATATATTAGGGCATTAATTAAAGCAACAGACATTGAGGATAGAAAGAAAAAATTAACAACTTAATTAAACACATCGACTTACTGCGACACCCTCAACCCTGTTGACGTCACCGGGCTGAGTTATCGACCATAATCACATTCAAAACCCTGTGCTGAATACAGAGCTACTACATCCTCATACTCACACATCATTAATAGACGCTCCAAAATGCGTCCTTACAAAACATTTTCTTACAAACATACATCATACTGCAACGGAAGACTCTCAAGTCTATGAACAACATGCATATGTACAACCTAATATACGACTGTAGTTGTAGGATTCTTAACAATCGATCTCACGACTCAATCTTTACCTCACACAACGCATCCCCTTGCTCAACTTTTTTAACTTGTTTCTCTTCCCTTCTCTAGAGGGTTCTCCTTATAGCCTGCACAATACAACATAAGGAATGAGCGCAAATCGCCCAGTAAAGACAACACGAGGAATATCATGTACAAATGATTCAAAAGACTCGGAGGAATAATAATCATCTCAACGATAGCAATGAATCTAGAGTAGTCAATAAATTTCAGCATCAACATAACTTGTCAAACGAAAAGTTTTCTTTCGTTAGACTGAGCGGCTTTAAGGCCCAATAGAACAGCATTACTGCCACCTCCTCATGGACTGGACTGACTGACCGACTGACAGACTGACTATGCAAGTGAATACAAAAACAGGAAATTGAAAGATAAACATCAACGAAATACAAGTCATTAACATCATTAACATCAAAAGAAAATCAAATGCAATGCAACTCAGACACGACAGACTAGACTCGACCAGACATGACAGACTCGACTATCGCGCCCTACATCCTCTTTGCCAGTGATCATGTTTCACAGGCCATCCTCCTCATATTGATGTCCCATTTTACGGGATGTTCATCTCAGTCTCAAGTAAATAAAAGAGACATTGTCAACAAGCAGGGAACTCATTTAGAGTGCTTTCCCTAATCACGTTACAGCCAAGCAACAAGACATCATCAACGGGGCGGACTAAGGGAAAATTTATTCCACCTTATGTCCTCAACAACACAGCTCAACAAGGAATACCAGATCAGAAGATTGACCGATGTTCAGACCTAACAACAAGAGTTCAACGTAACATCATCAACATGGTCGACTTGGGAGAAGATTACTGCAAGCCCTCAACAACGTTCTTACATAAGAGAAATGTCGGTTATCAATAAATACCAATATTTCACAACAACACGCAACGACCTCAACAACATCAACAACATCATTATCAACGAAGGACGGACTCGGGAGAAGATTACCGCAAGTCCTCAATGGTGTTCTCAAAGAGAAGAGATATGGCTATCAATAATTACCGGCATCTCACAACCACCACACAACAACCCTACACAACATCATTATCCACTTCAGGTATGCTAATCAGATCAAGTCATAGCATACAAGGACGCCCATCATCCTCACTAAATTCTATCAACAGGGCAGACTAAGGGAATTTCTTCTACCCTAAGTCCTCAACAACACAATTCAAATATACGTATACCGGTCACAATGACTACCAGTGTCAACCCATAACCGCAAGAGTCCAACATAAACGTCATCAACATAGTATGCTAATCGAAACAATGCATTAGCATAATAGAACCGCATTGTCCTTACCTGCTTGGCTTATAGCCAAGGCAACTAGCAATCTCTGATCGCAACGAGCTGCATCACCTAGTCAAATCATATCATGCTCGTTAGTCATCATTCATCATATACGCACTCCTTATTCTACCCATTCCCACTTAACTATTCATAGCATCTTACGATAGCTAGTTAATTCGATCCGATAATTGGATCCTTAATCTAGCCTTATCGACTTATTATTGATAACAACCCTCATTTTAGACATACTACCACTATTCCTTGCTTCCCACCCCTCTGAACGCTAAATTATGCGCGTCCTAAAAAATTTAGCACCAACATGGCAAATTACCAAAATACCCCCTGATGGCCGTTACATCACCAACACCCGAAAACCGCTTTAAAACTACTTTTTAGATGTACTGCATCATTTATAGATCAAATATTTACTCAAAAAATTTTAAAGAGAAAATTACCAAAACACCCCCTAGCGGCCATCGCCCCAACAAGCGTCTCAAAATTACTTTAAAACAACTTTTCAACTGTCTTACATCCCTTTCCAGACTAACAAGTCCTTCGAAGCATTTTATAGAAAAACTTTACCAAAATACCCCCTATGGCGGCAAATTACCAAAATGCCCCCGGGGTTCACTATCACCGCAACGCCCCGAATCAGCTTCAAAACAACCTTTTTGGTGTTTTACAATCTTTTCTAGACTAAAAAGTCCCTTGAAAAACTTTACCGAGAAATTTACCAAAATACCCCTCTCCGGGTGACAAATTACCAAAATGCCCCCTGAGGGTTCCTGGCACCTCAACAATCTCAAAATCACTTTAAAATGATATTTTAAACCTCCTGCATTTATTCTTGAGCTAAAAAGTATTTTACAAAATTTTCGCCCAAAAATTCCGAACCGGTGTCCGGACCGAGCGCTTAGAAGCCCGTTTGGCCAGAAATAGCTAACGACTTCGGAATGACCCGAAAACTTGGAAAATGGAACTTCTCAGCATTATAGAGTCCTCATTAAAGTTTTGCGGAAAACCACATTCGTTTGATATTTTAAATTTCACCATAAAGTTCCAAACTTCCCGCATCCGTTCACCCCCTTCCCTATCTCAGAAAATTCTGAAATGTTTCCACGATACAGGTCTCTCAAAACTAACTAGGGTCTCTTTTTTATACTTTGGCTAAATATGACCCTATGTTTTTTTAAAAATTGGAATTAGAAACTGTTTAACTAATTTCCACTTTTAGTGACAAAAACAGTCACTATTCACATTAAACACACACACTAGTTCACCTTGGACACACACACTCATCTTCTTCCTCCTTCAGCCGTCCCACACCTGGGCACACTTTTCTCCTTCAATTGCACATGAATTTCTCATTTGGTTCACATTCGAATCACTTGGTTACATGACTACTACACATTAACACACAAAATCCACTTAATTACACAATTCCGCCATATAAATTCATACCCATATCCACCCGAATCTATATACACAGCCATACATATATAACATGTTCTTCAACCAAAAATTCCATCTAATTCATCCATAATTTCGCGATTAGGGTTCAAAATCATACCCAAATGAGTTCGGGTTCTTCCCTTCTCCCTTTCCTCTCTTCTTTTCTCTTTTTCCTCCCTTTTTCTTCCTCTTTTTGGCTGTGTTCTTCACTGTTTCTGTGTTCTTCACGGATACTGTTCATGCCCAGCTACTATTCACGAGTTTCCCTTAATTCCACTTTCCACCCCACAAACTTTCTTTTATGATTCCCTTATTCAACTTCATCCATTCTTTATTTTATTATTTGTTTCACTTAGTCAGCCTAACATCAACTAGGAGGTGGCCAACTTTAGGCTTATTTGCCCCAGGATTCGTGACACCTCTTGTAAATTTTCAAATTTTGCACTTTGGCCCCTCAAGTTTCTAAAATTATATTTTGGCCCCTCAACTTTGAAAAAATACAATTTGACCCCAAAATCACCCTAACCCCTCCTTTAGCCCCCTAACACCTCATTATCATCAAAATGATGCTACTTAATAAAAATATGCATCTCATTCATCATCTTTTCCAAAATTATATTTTTGCCCCTTAACTTTCCAAAATTTTATTTTTTAACCCCTAAGGCCACACTAACCCCTTATTTAGCTCCCTAACACTTAATCATCACCAACATATTTTTACTTAATAAAAATAGCACTCCTTAATTAATCAAAATCACATTTAGATTAATTTTTGATATTTTCCAGGATATCACACTTACATCGATCTGTCGGGCAATATCCGAAACATAGTCGCCGGCCCGACGCGCCTCGTCCTTGTCCTTCTTCCGCACGTGTGTCTGATTATACGTCAGAGCTATGACCTCATCCTCCTCCAGATCCGGGTTCTCGACCGCATTCATGTGTCGGACGATGTCGTGTGGCACCGACCCCCCCCCGCGTGTACGTCTGATCTCTGTTCTCGGCCCCCTTCTTACTCTTGGCGTCCCAGCCTGGATCCGCAGCCCACCGATCTATCATCTCCCCCCATACAGTCGGAGATATCCAATGTGGGGGATATGTCTTCATCTCCGTCATCGGGGCACCATCGGGCAGCATCTTCTTCGCCCGGTCCCGTGCGTCGTGGAGCCATCGGCTGTAATTCTTGGCGATGTAAGCAAAGAAGGCCTGCCATCCCAGTGCCTGCTGATCAGGCGAGTCAAACGTGAACCCCTCCTGCAAGGCATTCAATAACACAAATTAATTTAGAAAACAAACTCTAATTAAACAAAATACTTCAACGTACCAGCCACTCCTCCCATAGGGACTCCCTCGCAGCGGCATCCCAGTCCTTCCAGTACAGGCGTGGCTCGAAGAATCGGCCCTTCACAAGAACGCCGATCTTCGTCCTCGCCTGATTCTCCAGGATCCTGCCAAAGAAGTAAATAAATAAATTAATACAGTTCAAATATAAATTAACATCCCAAAATTTACAAAATAAGGCATGATGTGATTTTTTTTTACTTACAGGCCCTCTGGGTGTAACTCTCTGTTTACGCTGGGGGTCGATGCGTACCCCGCGTGTCAGGCCACGGCCTCGTCGAGATCCTACAAAACACAGACATTAATACAGTTCAAATATAAATTAGCAAAAATGTACTAAACACCGTTATCAACTATACCTGAGGTAGAACCCACGGAAGAGGAGAATCAACGCGCGTGTGGGATGAATCTGCGTCGGGCTGGGGCGACGGCTGGGGCTGGGGAGATGGCGAAGTCAACGGCTGGGGCTGGGGCCCCATCTGCTGTACGCGATCACTCTGTGCCTCGTCATCAGTGAGCAATGACGAGGTGGGACCCACCGGGGAGGAAGCAGCTCGGCGTCCAGCCCGGCCACGAATAGCCCGTATCCTATCCATATCTGACTTCGTATAGATAAATTACAAAGACATTAACACATTAAAAACAATAATTTGGCAGAAATCATCATCATATATATATATAACGGAGGTGCAAAAAAATATCAATATGAACCAAGTTCTAAAATGTTACTACATTTTTTCCGTGATGTTACAACATTACAAGTCAATCATTTTCAGTTTGGGAATCATCATCATCTTCCTCACTAGACTCGTCGTCCTCTTCATCTAGTAGACTCAGTCACATCATCTCCAACACTTTCTACGTCTTCCGCGTCATCATCTACGACTTCTTCTCCTACATGAAGTGTTGTTGGAAGAGGAAGATCGTCCTCCTCGTTGTTGACCTCAACAGGGAACAAGACAGGTGGTTGGTCGGCTTGAAAGGAGTCTACCTTACTTACATATGTCACGGCAATGAGATTTGGGATTGGCGACGTCCTCTGCGTAAAAGACTTGTACAGCTTGACTAGCAAACACAAAGGGCTCGTCTGATGCAAGTCTTGACTTGACATCTACAATCCCTTGAGAGCTAACACGGATTCCTCTACTGCATGTGACATCGAACCACGTACACTTGAACATTACCAGGCGGTTTTGGGAACCCAGATATGTTAGCTCAACAATCTCATCTAGCTCTCCGTAAAAGTCCATGCAATTCTCGGCATAACAGTCGCCGTTGACCAAGACTCCACTGTTTTGGGTTTGTTTTGTTCGGTCATCATCTTTTACGTTAAACCTAAACCCGTTGATGATATAGCCTCCATGACAGGATGTTTGTTTGTTAGGGCCTTCAGCTAGTAATTTCAAGCAGGAGGCCACTGGTCTATCCATTGACTGAACCTATTGTAGATGACGGTAAAAATTAAGGATAAATCAGTATACTAATTGGCCACAGAACTGTATATAACACATAATATAATTTCGTTAAAACTTACACGCCTTTTGAACCACTGTACAAATTGTGATTTCCGATGAGATTCAAGTCCAGCGGGATCAGTGATTAAAGATTCCGCATCGAACTCACTGCAAACCAATATAGTTGACTCACTTATCACACACTTTCAATTATGTACAACAATGTAAGTGAATTAAGACATTAACTTACTCAACGAATGCCGAAACTTCATCGCAATTTAGAAGGGCATATATTGTTGCAGCACTGTACTCTTCATCCGTTAGCCATCGAGTATACGTTCGGCCGAACGGACTACCTGACTGCTTGAATATTGACAATTGCCCTTCCAAATTTGTGCTTGATCCGGGGTCATTTCGGCCTAGTTGATTTAACCTTGTATCAACATCAGGCCCGAAATATTGACTACAAAAGTTTACAAGTTCTTCCATTACGTAAGCCTCCGCAATTGAGCCCTCAACCCGAGCCTTATTGCGGACTTTTTTCTTTAAATGGAACATGAACCTAGAAGTTTAGCGAATCGAGTTAGGTGGAATATCAATGATAACAGGTGTCGCATTAAGTGTAAACGAACAACTGTAACAATTTAAGATTACCTCTCGAAGGGATACATCCACCGATATTGCACGGGTCCACCCATCTTAGCTTCATATGCCAAGTGAACAGGCAGATGCTCCATTGAATCAAAGAACGAAGGTGGGAAGATTTTCTCCAGCTTGCAAATCGTCACCACAATGTTCTTCTCAAGCACTTCCATGTTACTCACCCGGATCGTAGAAGAACATATATCTCGAAAGAAATGAGATAATTCAGTCAAAGTCTCGCAAACAACCCGTGGCAACAGTCCCCGGAAGGCAATAGGAATGAATACGTGGCAGTCGTGACTCTTCATCCCTTGGAACTTGCATTCCGATACATTGCAACAACGAGATATGTTGGACGCAAACCCATCCGGAAGCTTCAAATTCTTAACCCACTGACAGACCTTCTCCACTTGTTTCTTGTCTAGACAGTAAGGTGCTTTCGGAAGTATCGTCCTCCCACTGACTGTCCGAGGATGCAATTCACGGCGTACACCCAACTGTTGTAGATCCCTTCTCGCTTTAAGGTGATCTTTCGATTTGCCCTTGACATTCATCACTGTGTTGAACACATTATCAAAAACGTTCTTCTCAATATGCATCACATCCATGTTGTTTCGGATAACGAGCGTCCTCCAGTAGGCTAACTCCCAGAAGATACAAAATTTTCTCCAGTTGTGCTCTTTCCCGTACCCTGGAATCTTCTGATCTGGCACACCCTTGCCGTGTGGTATGTCAGTATCAAGTGCCTCCAGGTGTGAGAGCACTTCTTCACCAGATGGGTAGTCCAGTGTGACAACCTCACGCTCGATTGTCCCGTCAAATTTATCCTTCTGCCTACGAAACTGATGGCCCGGTGGCAAAAGCTTACGGTGACATCCGAACCACGAGGGCTTTCCGCCGTGCTTTAACGTATGACCGGGGTTCACGCCCATACAAGCAGGGCATGCTAGCTTCCCATGTGTGCTCCAGCCACACGTCATTCCCAATGCGGAAAATCATCCACATCAAAAGCCCTCATCTGAAAATTTTGTTTAAGGGATGCATCATATGTTTCGACTCCATGATTCCATAACTGTTTTAACTCATCAATCAACGGCCTTAAATACACATCTATGTCCTTACCGGACTCTTCGGCCCCGGAATAAGCAACGACAAGAACATGTACGGCTTCTTCATGCACATGCCTGGTGGAAGGTTGTACGGGACAATAATAACAGGCCAACAGGAGTAAGGCGTGGTAGACTGACCGAAAGGGTTGAACCCATCGGTTGCCAGACCAAGTCTAACATTCCAAACTTCCTGAGCAAAGACTGGATGCCTGCGGTCAAACTCCTTCCACGCCTCTCCATCAGCTGGGTGTGTCAGCACATCGGCATCGTTGCTACGAGTCTCACGGTGAGCCCTCATATGTTCAGCCGTATTGGAGGAGTAGTACATTCTCTGAAGCCGTGGTGTGACCGGGAAATATCGCAATATCTTCCATGCAATGTTTTTCTTCTTCCCTTTGTCCGGTTTGTACCTCGAATGATCACATACTGGACATCGTGACAAATCCTTATTCTCTTTCCAGAATAATACACAATCGTTATTGCACGCATCTATCCTCATAGCTCAACCCAAGTTTCCTCATCATCTTCTTCGTCATAGTACGACGGCGGTAGCTTTTCACTTTCGGGCAGAATTTCTTTGATTAAGGTAACAAACTCGTTAAAACCTTTCTCACTCAGCCCGTGGTCTGATTTCAACTGTAATAACCTACTAACCGCAGACAGCCGTGTGTGTTTCGGAGCTCCATCCCACAGCGGCTCTTCCGCAGCTCTCAACAACTCATAAAACTGATGAGCCCCCTCGTTCGGCGGTTGGGGACTTGACCACCGTCGTTACCCCAGTCAACATTAGCATGCCCAGCATCCATAATCATATCTCGGTAATCATATCGTGCCTCCTCCCTAACTTCAGTTTGACTAGCCGAGTTGGACGACAATACTATCGTTTCCCCGTGCTGCGTCCACCTTGTGTATCCACCCATAAAA
>JAVXUP010004081.1:0-42503 GCA_033070095.1 Escallonia herrerae | reverse complement strand
ACTCATATCGAAACGAAAATCGACAAAGTCGCCCGGGCTATGAATCACACAACATGATGTAATATTGAACTTTCTTCCCAAAGCCCTCATGTCATTCCAATTAGACCCAACCGCTTTCCTAGACATGCCCCGCGAGACCGCATCATCCATGATCCAAGGGTACATGCTAAAGTAGCGACATTGAGTATCCTCTTCATGACATAGTCTAAGGTGAGAAGGGTACTACATAGGATCAAAAATATTTCGATCCAAGTGGCTCACACAGTGACGAAGCAGGGATTCATTCATCACTCCCACTGTCGGTCTGCATTTAGCACATGCAGTATGATTTGCATGCTATGGCGTAACCCGCAAGGGCGTGTCACATAAATGTATAAAAATACGCCATACGAATCTGTCTAGTCGCTGTACAAGCGCCTAACCTGAGTTTTTCAGCCCAGTCACTCTCATAGTGCCTGCCTGAAATCTCACATTCGGCTGTAAACAGGCTACATAGAGTTGTGGAGATACTCTATGATCGACCTACATTTTTAGGTCTCATCTTAGCTCCAACTAAGGCGACATGTTTGCTTTATAAGCTGTATCATCTTATTCGCCCACTTGGCGCTTAAGACAATTATGTCTCATCTTGCTCGCTATCTTAGCGCCAAGGTGAATTACCCGTGTGAGTGGGTCAATTCGAGCCTGGTGACACTCTCAATAAGGATGTATATGTAATCACAAAGATTATCCATTCATTCCAAAATAAACTCAAATCAAGGAATGAAAATTTAATATAATAAATGTCAAGCACATAAGATGCCATAAACATGTCAAAACCTACGGAGTCCCATACTCCTAATGTGAGAAAGGAAAACATCTCTAGCAATGGGCTTGGTCAAAGGATCAGCCACCATTCTGCCAGTAGGTATATGTTTCATGGACACCTCTCCTTGCGCAACTAAAGTTCTAATGAAGTGATAACGAAGGCCTATGTGTTTGGCCTTCCCATGATATTTGGGGTCCTTACAAAATCTAGGGCAGCTGTATTGTCACAGTGAACAGTGACAGCCTCATCTGCATGAGCTGTAACCCCTAAAGACTGTAAGAATGACCTCAACCAAACAGCTTCCTGGACTGCTGCTGAACAAGCAACATACTCCGACTCCATCGTGGATAGGGCGATGCAAGTCTGTTTCTTGCTGCACCAAGAGATAGCTCCACCTCCTAGTATGAATGCATAACCTGAAGTGGATCTGCGCTCATCTCTATCACCACCCCAATCAGCATCGCTGTATCCTCTCAGTCTCAAGTCTCCACCATGATAACACAGGACGAGATCAGCGGTTCCACGCAAGTATCGAAGGATCCTCTTCACCGCATTCCAATGAGCGGGTCCAGGATTACTCTGATAACGACTCACCATTCCAACGGCATAGCAGATGTCTGGACGCGTACACAACATAGCGTACATCAGACTTCCTACTGCAGCCGCGTAAGGCACTTTGGACATCCGATTCTTTTCCTCATCATTCTTTGGGCATTGGTCTGTGGTCAAAGTACACGCCTTGTCCATTGGAGTGTCTATGGGTTTTGAGTTATGCATACGAAATCGTTCAATGACTTTCTTGATGTATGTCTCTTGAGACAAACCGAGAAGTCTCTTTGGACGATCACGTATGATTTTAACCCCGAGCACATAATTAGCTTCTCCCATGTCCTTCATCTCAAAAGTTGAGGACAACCACTGCTTAGTGGCGACAATGGAACTCATGTCATTCCCAGCTAAAAGAATGTCATCCACATACAAAGAAAGGATTAGAATATTTTTCTTGGATCGTTTTACGTAAACGCAATGGTCTTGTTCAATCATTTCAAAACCTATAGAGGTAATGGCATGATGAAACCTAAAGTACCACTGCCTAGACGATTGTTTGAGACCATATATAGAACGTTTGAGACGGCAAACTTTGCGCTCATGTCCTTTGACTTCAAAACCCTCGGGTTGAGCCATATAAATCTCTTCGTCTAGTTCTCCATTGAGAAACGCAGTCTTAACATCCATATGAAAAAGTTCTAAATCCTGCTGGGCGACAATAGCTAGGATCAGGCGAATTGAAGCAAATCTCACCACTGGGGAGAAAGTATCTTCATAGTCCACACCCCGCAGTTGGGTATAGCCTTTCGCCACAAGACGTGCCTTATACTTGTCGATTAACCCATCTACCTTGCGCTTGACTTTAAAAACCCACTTGTTTCCAATAGTCTTGCGCCCTGGCGGAAGGTCAATCAACTCCCAGACCCGATTCTTTTCCATTGAGCTTAACTCATCCTTCATTGCAGCCATCCACTCATTTCTAGCAGATGAAGATAAGGCTTCTTCCACAGAAGTAGGCTCGTCTTCATCATTTGGAGTGCACATAAGAATTTCTCCGTCAATCTCAAAACGACGACGTGGAACTCTTCCTCGTGCACCTCTACGCAGTTGAGAATCTTGTTGACCTAATGGTCCTTGTGGTGTGCTCCCACTGTCTGGGATACTCCCACTAGGTTGAAGGTCACTTACACTATCTTCAGCGACAACCGGATGAGGAACTAATTCCCCACCTTCGCTTGAAGATGGTAAAGTGGGTTCAACCTCCTCTAACTCATAGAGGTCAAGATTCTTACTCGCATCTCCAATGCTAGGAAAATCACTCTCTATGAAATCGACATCACGAGACTCTATTTCAGTCCTTCCACCATTTGGATGTTCACCATACATCACATAGCCTTTAGAGTTTTCAGAATACCTTAGAAAGATACTCTTCTTTGCTCTAGGCCCTAGTTTCCCATACTTATGAGAAGTACTGTGAACATAACCTGCTGAGCCCCATGGGCGCAAGTTATCCAAATTTGGCTTTTGGCCATTCCAAAGCTCATAAGGGGTGGATTTGACTGACTGTGAAGGCACACGATTAAGTATATAGGCTGCAGTCAAAAGGGCATCCCCCCAAAAAGATATTGGAAGGTTTGCTTGCGCCATCATAGACCTAACCATGTCTAACAATGTTCTATTCCTTCTTTCCGCAACACCATTTTGTTGTGGAGTATTAGGAATAGTAAGTTGCCTGCGTATCCCCTTTTCCTCACAAAACTTCTTGAAGTGATCTGACAAATATTCGCGTCCCCGGTCAGTGCGAAGAGTTTTTAAATTCTTCTCTTTCTGATTCTCAACCTCTGCTACAAAGCGTTTGAAACAGTCCAAAGCTTCATAGCGGTGAGATATCAGATACACATAACCATATCGCGTATAATCGTCTATCAGTGTAAGGAAATAAGAGGCGCCATGGCGTGCCTTTACACTCATAGGTCCACATATGTCAGAGTGAACTAGCTCAAGTGGTTGAGTTGCTCTCACAGCCTTTCCAAAAGGCTTCCTACATGCTTTACCGGCCAAACAAGCCTCACAAGTTTGTAGATTGACTTTTGCGAGTGGGCCTAAAAGGCCTTCTCTAGCCAAACGAGTCATTCTATCTTGGCCTATGTGGCCCAGTCTTGCATGCCAGGTGGTAGAATCATTCACAATATTATCATTCACCACATAAGAATAAGAAGACTGAGAATCAATTAAATCCAATTGAAAAAGACTATCCATGCGAAAACCATGTCCGAACAAAACATCATCCAAAAAGATGTCCAACTTATTACCCCTAAAAATAAAGGAAAAACCACTGTCTAATAAAGCAGTAACTGAAAGTAGATTAAGCCGAACTGTGGGTGCATATCGCACATCCTCTAGAATCAATGTGCGCCCAGTGCGCAACTTGAGCTGGTAAGAACCAACCCCTAGCACCTCTTCGGAGCTATTGTTTCCCATGAAGATATGTTTGCTTCCCACTGGAATCCGGTGATAATCTACGAACCCCTCTCGATCACGTGCTACATGTTTTGTTGCACCTGTATCCACAAACCACACAGGTTGGGAATGAGCAACCATCACATGTGAGGAAACATATAACTGAGAGAGAGATTCTGAAAGTACCTTCTTCGGCTCAGTGCAATCACGAGCGAAGTGTCCTTTCTGTTGACAGTTGAAGCATTTAACTTTAGACAGATCCTTTTTTCCACCACGTTTTCCTCTCTTGCGTTTCTTCATTTTCCCTTCCTTTGGCGCAGAAGTGCTAGCCTCGCCTCTCTTGCCTTTCTTACTTTGTCTTCCGCGCTTGCCATTTGCATTGCGCGATCCCCCTTGGGCGACATAAGCAAGGGTCTTGTCAGCATCTCGAGTCTCGGCCTCAAGGATGACATGCTGTGAAACATCAGAAAAGTTCTTGATGTTTTCACTGTGGGTCAATATCTGTTTCATATTGGCCCATGAGGCAGGAAGGGACCTTATGACAGCTCTGACTTGCTGCTCATCTGTGAGCGCATGTCCAGCATCCCTTAGCTTACCAATCATATTGGACATCACCCTTAGATGTTCACTCATGGTATGCTTAGGGTCTTTTGTGTACTCCTCAAACTTAATCACAAGGCTACGAAGCCGCGTAGTTGAGGTTCCACCAAAAGAAAACTTGAGCTGCTCCCATAAAGCTTTGCAAGTTGGAAGTTCATCGTACTGCCCAATTAGATCATTTTGCAAGCTGCTCAACAAGGTGTAGCGCGCACTACGATCTTTCTGATTCCATTTCTGGTAGGCAGTGTGGTCTCTTAGGGGTTGCGCCTCAGTTGGCGCGACCATCTCTTTGGTCAAGTGCTCTTCGAGCTCTTGTTCGTTCAGCATGAATTTCATCTTTTGCATGAATTTCATCTTTTTGTGCCAAACGTCATAATTATCTCCGTTAAGTTTCTCACCCTTAACGAGATCAGCTATGACATTTTTGGTGGCCATTATATTCACTACATTAGATTGCGCAAAGAAAAGACATTAATTATACATCCTTCTATTTATTTCAAAAAATTCAAATGAAAAACATAATCCTTCCTCACATCATGAAATCGAAAATCTGCTAAGCTCGTAATCATCTCCCATGTATGTGAGTTGGGAAAAATATTTTTCAAGTAATTTTTCGCAATAAATTTCATCATCATATAAGCCACAATATAATAAATCATCCACATGATAATTTAGAACAATATAAAATTGCACCATGCAATTAAGTGTGCAAGGACTCCATTGAGCCCTATTGGCATTCTAATAACTTATGCTAAGAAAATTCTAGCTTGAATAATGTGCGTGCGAAATTACATCCCCGTACAAGGCTTTCTGAAAATATACAGGAAAATAATAGAATACAACATCTTTGAGAATCCTACTACAAACTACTCCAATAAAACAAATGGAGATGCTGCACAACACATTATTCTCAAAAGAATTTTCTTAAAACTAGAGTAAACACATTAAACATAAGTTTCTTTAGAATGCCAATCTAATATCCATCCATTTAACCTAAAACTAGCATACTCAAATAACAAGTTAAAGGGTAATAAAATGGATGAATATGCCACATTCTCCTTCCAAGAAAAACGGGCGTGAAGGCCTTGAAAAAATTGGTTTAAAAAGGTATGGGCTTACCAAAAACCCAACAAAAATAGCTCATGCAAAAGCATATTTAAACCATAACACAAATCAAGGCAAGTAAATTAAACATAATTTATCTATGTCATATAACTCTCCGAAATATTTATTTCTGCTCACGAAGTGCAAAAAATAATATTTACGCATTATTCGTATTTTTGGGAACCACAAAAGTGCCACAAAAATATTCACAAATAACCAAAAAACGAGAGATAAATTCTTAAAAGATGACAAACAGTAAATTTGATCCTAATATACCCTCTAAAATTAAAGAAAAAATCTGTGTGCATCAAAACAAATTTGAAAAACTAATTTCTGTATAGAAAAATTGTTTAAAAATTGAACAGAACACCTACAGAGGGTATAAAGGTAAATTTAAGACCATAGAAAAAATTTCTGGGCCAATCTGGAGCTTCACTCGCCGGCGGTGATAAACACCGGCCAAAAAACAGCTAGCACGCGCCTTCACGCGCCGCCGTGCGAGTGGGACAGCGCAGCAGGTTCTTGGAGCAGGCGCGTGTTAGGCACGCGCGCGTGGAGCGCGTGGGCTCGTGGACGCTGTCTTGCTGGCGCGTGAGAGCGCGTGGGCTCGCGTGAGTGCAGCACCCTCGGCTGGCTTGGCGCGTGGCCCACGTCTGCGGCTCGGCTTGAGGGCGTGGCGCGCGTGGATCACTGTTCATCTTCTTCGTTGAAAAAACCCTAATTTTCAGCAGCCGCGATGCCAACTTTCGAAGGTCATATCTCTCTCGTTTTTAAGCCAAATAATGCGTACAATATGCGACATAGATTAATTATGTACCAACTGATCATGATGAAAACTGAATATCATGCTCCTAATTTGAGTCCCAAAACTCGAAAAAACCACAGTTTTCTTGAAAAATAAAATCGTGATTTCTCACAAACCATGCATCCAAAAATCACGAAATTTTACGGAGTTCATCCTCAACCATAGGAGAACAAAAACATATAATTATTTTTCAGAAAAACATGCTCAAAAAATTTCGAATTTTAATAATGGGTCTCATTCATGTATCTGGAAAAAATCGTAACATGCACATAATTTAATCTAGCATGTTAAAGGCGAATCAACAAGTAATCATGCTCTGATACCAATGTTGAACCTATTTAAATGCGCTTAGCACATAACGTAATGGGTTCGAAACACATATCGTACGAAGTCTCCGACAATTCCGACGTAGGATCCTTGTTGTTACGAGCCTCCAACACGCTTGATCCTTTTTGCAGCTCTAGAGAGAGTGCTATAGAGAGGGATTATTGCTATGACTTCTGATTTATTGGGATATCTCTAGCCTTTATATAGAGATACAATTAGAGACTGACTTTACCTCAGACTCTTAGGAGATAAAGATGTATTTACCTCAGATACTTAGGAGATAAATATTGTATTTATCTCAAACACTTAGGAGATAAATATCCTCTAATTAACTGTAATTATCCAGACTAACAAATACACATTATCTGTTAGTGGGCGGATAATGGGTCCATTGACCCAATTTATTAACAATCACAGCACGCAAGAAGCCAGGAGATTTTATTCTCTAATCTTAATTCTGCTTCCATGGCAGAGAGTAGTACAATTGGAATTTCTTCAGCCTCCTCTACTACCAGTTTCTACTCCTTATCAGATACTTTAGTTTCCCTGCTAACTATTTTGCCGAAAAATTCACCTCTTGCATCGGAAAATACTTCCCACTTACCGGAATCTGCACAGGCAATACATCTAGGCACAGTGCCCGAGACTGCTGGGAGTGAGTCAACCTCGATCCACGGGAACATTCTGGGTTGTGACGGCTGTTTTGCCACTGCCCCTGCTGCCCCTTTACCTGATGCCACATGCCTGCTAACTTTCACGGCTGGCTTGGATGTATCTCAAGATGGTTATGCGGATAATGATCAGGGAGACACAGCTTTGGACTCTTTGACTCTAGGTGAGAAGTGGGCCATGTTTATCTTTGTTTCCAAAGCTCAGGAACTTGGTCTTTTTGTGGATGGGCCTTACCTCACTCCCCCTGCTAATTTTCCTTTCCACCCTGGCCCGCCAAACCTTGAATGGCCCATTACTCAACCGGATACAAGGGAGTCTGGGCCGCCTCCTGTTTCTGACCCACCTCTAACTCCCTCCCCTAATTGCTCTCCTGGATTTTGTGTCCGTATCCTTTCAACCATGGACCTAGACCTCTTGGTTGATCATGGAGCAGATGACTTCGGGACAGTTGGAGCCTACCTGGGACCTCCCCATTTTCCATTGGCTTTTGTTTCTCGCCGACATGATTCTGCCTCTCCGTCCTTTTCCTGCAAATTGGGTAAGAGAAAGAGTGATGCTCTTTCGACTTTAGACTTTAACTTTTCCTCCGCTAAGAGATTCAAATTGACTATTACCTCACGCTCTACACTGGTGATCTCGGTTGCTTCAACTTTGACCGACTCGTCTTCCGAATCGCTGGCTTCTAGCTCCTCATCTTTGGACTTTTATATTCTTGATCCTCAATGCGAAGAAGAGCTGTCTTCTACAGCCATTCCCTTGAAACGAATGCAGATCCACACTCCTCATGGCTTCTCTCACCTATCTGCGTTGGAACCTTTTGCTTTATCATCCACTCTGGTTGGTCGACAGCCTTATATAGCTCATAATATCACTCTGAGGCATGCATCTTCCCTACCAGGTGACTGTACTTCTTTCTTTTTCATCCTCCACTGGCTCACGAAAACAGGATAGCAGTGCTATCGATTCACCTCCTGAGGATAATCTGGTCACTACCAAAAAACTTAAAAGTTCTGATTCGCAATCAGTTTGAGTACTTCTTCTGCTGAGCCTGCGCATAGCTGGTTAGCTCATGCCCAGTGCCCCAGCTCCTCGCATGTGACCAAGCAGTGTGTGAATAGTCGTCATCGTCTGAATGCTTTGGTGGTTGGGCGTTACCAACCACGAGTAGATTCATGAAAATCCTTAGCTGGAACTGTGGTGGTTTGGGTCAGCCTATCACAGTTCACTCCATTTTTTGCTTGACCCGTCAGCACCTGCCGGATGTTATTTTCTTAATGGAAACAAAAATGACTAGTGCTTCTGTGCATAGGATTTTCCTTCGCTTGGGTTTTGTACATTCTGTTGGTGTGGACCCTCTCGGAGCTAGTGGCGGACTTTGGCTCTGATGGCGTACTTCGGTTCCGTTTTTCATGTGTCACTCTGATAAACATTTAATTCTTACATGTTGTTCCACTCCGATTGGGGGCAATTTTTCTTTGGATTTCTTTATGGGCATCCAACTGTTGGTTGTAGGAAATCTGTTTGGGACCACCTTGCCTTGACCCTGTCTTGTTTTTCGGGCCCTCTTTATCGCTGTGGGGATTTTTATCAGGTGTTAGATGCTTTCGAAAAAACTGGTCGTCAATCCTCTTCCCTTTTTAGCTCCCATTTTTTACGGGATTTTTTTAGCTTTGTTTGGCCTGTCGGATATTAAATGGGTTGGTTCTAATTTTACTTGGCTGCGAGGATCCCATGCTCTAGGATTTGTTTTTGAAAAGCTTGATAGGGTTATGGCCTCACCGGATTGGCTAGTTCTTCACCCGGATGCCTCAGCCTCCAATCTAGCCATTCAACGGTCTGACCATGCACCTATTCTGTGTGATACTTCTCCTATGCGCCATTCCTTCTCTTGTCCTCGACGTTTTGAGGCTATGTGGTTTCAGACCCTTCTTGTTTCCGGATTCTTTAACGTGTCTGGTGTACATCATTTTCTGGGTCCCCTTTGTTTCGTCTAATGAGTCCTCTTAAATTACCTCTCGTAACCCTTTATGACTGGAGTAAACCTCATTTCAGCCACCTTCATCAACAAATCCTTAACACTCAATCCTTGCCGGTGGATGCTCAAAATGTGTTGCCTGAGTTACCTGGTTCTGAGCTGCATCATTTCTGGCTTCGGCATAGGCTGGATTTTCTTCTTCATTGTGAAGAAATTTTCTAGGCACAACGCTCCAAAATCAAGTGGTTAGATTTTGGTGATTGCAATACTAAGCATTTCCATGCTTCTACGATCATCCGTCAAAATTATAATCACATTCGGTCTCTTCTTGATGCGAAGGGTCTCCTATTGTCTGATGAGCTTGCCATTAGGGAGTCGCTGGTATCTTACTTTAGAGTCCTGTATTCTCCGGTGCCTTACTTGGCACTATCGAACCCTGAGTTGGGTTCTTGGTTTTGTTCCTTCCTGGTACGTTCTCTACCTCCCTGTCACACTCAGCATCTCGATCAAGCTTTTACCTCCCTATCATCTCGATCAAGCTTTTACACATAAGTGCTAAACTTTCCTAGCCACTGGATTCGCTTGGTCATGCAATGCGTTTCTACGGTATCCTACTCGGTGTTAGTCAACGGCGCCACCACCCCTCATTTCAAACCCTCCTGTGGCATCCGACAAGGAGATCCCCTCTCGCCTTTCCTTTTTATTCTATGTACTGAAATCCTATCAGCTGCGCTCCTCCATGCGGAAGGACTTGGCAAACTTTGTGGTATTCGAGTGGGGAAACATTCTCCTTCCTTCGTGTATCTTATGTATGTGGATGACATTTATCTCTTCCTTACACTTAAAACTGAAGCCTATCATGAGGTTGAAGAATTACATAATATTCTCGACTTTTACTGTACAATCTCTGGTCAGTATATCAATTGGTCCAAATCTCGTCTCACGGTTAGCCCAAATGTAACTGATGCTATTCGGGTGCAGATTGAATCCAAGCTGTACTTTTGTTCTCATTCTGCTGTAGGACGTATTTGGGCATCCCTCTTGATATTTCAACTCATAGGAAAGAATTGTTCTAAGGTGTCATTCAACATGTACAAGATATGTGTGCTCATTGGTTAGGGTTACTTCTCAACAAGGCTAGAGTTGTCAAAGGGCCGGGCTTGGGCCGGCCCAGCCCAAGCCCATCGGGCCTGCTGTGGGGCCGGGCCGGGCCGGGCCTGCCGAAGGCAAACCTAGGCCCAGTCCAGGCCCTGGCCCTGGCCCTAGGCCCAATAGCTAGGGCCGGGCTTGGGCCGGGCCCGGGCCCTTTTTTTTTTTTCTTCTTGTTATTCAATTTTAAATTTCATCTCTAGGCAATATTCACAATTTAACGAACCTAATCTTTATCCTTTTATTTCATTATAAGTAATATACATATATATATATATGTATGTATGTATATACATATTTATTTGTTAGCCATTATATTTTTTATTATATGTTAAACATTTTCATACTCTTCTTGGTGAGCTTTATTAATAAAATCTTAACACATAACAATTTATATAGAAAAATAATAAATGTATTCATAGGCCCTCCTCCTTTTATCCGGGCTTGGGACCGGCTGCTTGTAAACAAACAGGCGAAGTTACCTATTTTTTTATATATACGAAAAAATATATATCTTGCTTGTAAAAATTTATTTTATATATATGGAAAAAAAGTATATTTTGTGAAAAAATTTATTCTTAAAATTCTAACAATCAAAATAATAATGCATGTCTATCCAAAATATCAGCAATCAAAGATCAAGAAATCTGCAACGTCAACCAAAAGGATCAAAAGAGGAAAATAAAAACAAATTACCTAATCATCCAGAAGTACTTCAATATCCGAGTCACTGCTCTTCCTATCATCAATCGGTTTATCTTGCTCGCGGTATTTCGCATCAAGATAATCCTTCCAACATACACATAGCTCGAGCGACTCGGGGTTAAGACGACTCCTCCTGTCATCCAAAACCCTCCCGCTGGCTGAAAATGCCGACTCTGAAGCAACCGTGGAGGCTTGCACTGGCAGTACATCCCGTGCAATTTGGGATAAAGTTTTATACATGTTTTGATTTTGTTTCCAAAAATTTAACAAATTAAAATTAACCTGTTCTTGCCTTGATAAATCAGAATAATGATCAGTATTTGCATATACACCAATCTCATTAAAAGAGGAAAAAGTATACGAACCTGCCGAATTAGAAGTACCTTCACCTGGTAGTTGTCTTGCTACTAGATGTTCAAAGCCCTGAAGGTATGGCGCATAATACCTCTCAACAGTGGATGATGATGTAGCTCGCCCGCGCACGTCAGCAGAATTACGATAGACGTTGAACAAGTCCTCAAACCTCTTGCTCACTTTTGCTGTGAATGCGGTTGTCTCCTCTGCTGTGTAGCACATTAATTTCGATATCTCTTGTATCGAGGCGTTCACGCCATGCAACTTTAACCTAGGATCTAAACAAGTAGCCACAGTAAAAATAGCAGGCAGTTTACTCCAATATTTATTAAATTTTTGATCCATCACTTTTACTATTTCCTTAAAGGGTCCTATATATCTCCATTTTGTTAACATTGTAGCCATCTTCAGAATTTCTATTACAGCGAGAGGAGAGGTGGGATAGTACGTACCAGACAATAAATTGGTAGACGTGTAGAATACCTCCAAAAATTCAGCTAGGTATGTGGCCATCTGCCATTCCTCTTGAGTTGGCAAGCCGGCTGGGAACTGGGTTAGTAGAAAATGCGTATAGACTTCTCGGTATGCCAGAATGTGTAAAAGCATGTGGTATGTAGAGTTCCACCTGTGGACCACATCTGTAACTGCTCTCCTGCGAGGCATATTATATTGAACACACAACGTTTTAAATTGTTGTGTTCTCGGACTCGAGCTATTAACATACGCTGTCATACCCCTCATTTTGAGAAGAATATCTCCTGCAGCAGCTAAACCATCTTGAACAATTAAATTAATAATGTGACAAACACAGCGAACATGAAATAATTCACCATTAAGTACAGGTTGAAGCGTCTCCTTTAAAGCTGCAACAGCAACTTTATTATTAGAAGCATTATCAAAACTAACACTCATAATCTTATCCTTAATTTTAAATGTGGTGCATGCTTTTAATATAAGAATAGCAATGTTCATTCCATCATGCGGATAAGGGAAGTGCTCGAAAGCGATGATTCTCTTGTGCATAACCCAATCTACATCAATCCAATGAGCGGTCACACAAGAATAACTAACAAAAGTATAAGGAGATTGCCAAATATCAGAAGTAAGACTAACTTTACCTTCAAATTTATCGAAATAATCGATAAGGCGTGCTTTAGCAGCATTGTACTGTCGGAGTGCATCGGATCTAGTTGTGTTTCTATGAACCTTTTTGTACAAAGGTTGAACGTATGTGTTCATATATCTAGAGTGCTTAGGATTATCGGCAAAAGAAAAGGCTTGTTCATCATGAATAACAAATTCAGCGAGACCGTCTCTTTGCTCTCGCTGATTATAAACAAATAACTTACCGTCAAAAGATAACTGCGTTTGGGTAGGTTCGACGTGGCCTTGTCGAGGTGCACACAGAGGGTAATGCCTGTTAAGATGTCCATTACCACTACCAGACGAAAATAATTTAGCGCAGTACTTACATCGAGCTTTTCGGATGCCGTCCACCATAATTACATCGAAATGATTCCAACACTCGGCTTTCTTTTTTTCCCTTTTGGACTTCTGGCTCATTACCGGAGGCATTGCTCGGCCCTTCTTCATCATGACCAGGCATAGGGTTGAGATTATGCCACGGAGTAGTAGCTTCGCCAACCGAGCTGCGTCCTTGACTATAATGCGGGGGGTCTTCATCAGGCGTGTATTCAAAATCTGGAATGTTTTGATTGAACTCCCAATTGGCTTGGGTATCTATCATACAGCCTGTACTCATTCGTCCAGGAACGAATGGTTGTGTTGGTGCTTGGATTGGTGTTTGTGATGGCCGTGGCGCTGGCGCTTGTGCTGGTGGTGGTGCTTGCGATGATGATGATGTTTTTCGTGATGACGATGCACGCCTCATTTTCTTCAATAATCCAGCCATATTTCGAGCTAAACTTTGTAAGAGTAACTAAATACACAAGTATAAGAGTAGTAATAAGAAATAACAATTAAAAGAATGAACGAGTAACAAATATTAGAGAGTTAGTAATTAAAAAGAATTTAGCAAGACTAGTAATTAATAAACAAGAGTACTAATTAGTAAATACTAGTAGTAATTAGCAAGAGTAGTAATTGGAGAGGAAAATAGTAGCAAAGCTTGTAGAAATATAGAATGTTTAGGTAAGAGAGAGTAAGAAGATTGGTGTGAAAAATTAGAGAGAAATGGTGTGAATTTATAGATTTTAGAAACTTCACAAAAGACCAAAATACCCCTACAAACTATCCGTTTATAGTTGTTGGGGAGGGTAAGAGTGTAAAGGAGTTGAAAAATATAGGTTAGACTAAAATACCCCCCAAACTAGCCGTTATATTGCTGTTGGGGGGGTAAAAGTGGAATTTTGGAAAAGGGGTGGAAGAAAGGGGGGGAAAAACAAAAAAATTCAAACAAGTGGGGCCGCAGACCGGGCCAGACCCGGGCCGACTTCGGGCCGGGCCAAACCCGTTTCCGGGCCGGGCTGGGCTTTTTCGCAGCAAATGAAGGCCTGGTCCAGGCCCAGGCCCCAAGCCCGCTGTGCTGGGGCCGCTACTGTTCATGGACGGGGCCGGGCCAGCCCGGGCCAGAACCGGGCCGGGTCGGGCTAGCCCGCGGGCCGCCCGGCCCGTTTGACAACTCTAAACAAGGCGGGTCGTGCCACTCTTATTCATTCAGTCCTTTCAACCCTGCTTATTCACTACATGTCTGTTTACAAATTTCCAGCTTAGGTGTGTCGTCAGCTCGATCAAATACTTGCTCGGTTCTGGTGGTCTGGTGACGCCTCTCATCGCTCCATTCATTGGCTTGCTTGGCCTACTTTGTGTCTGTCTAAATCCCAAGGTGGCTTGGGTTTTGGCAGTTTTCGCTCTTTCAATGTGGCTTGCTCACCAAGCATGCATGGAAAATCTGGTCTTTCCCTAATTCCCTCCTTGCTCTACTTTTTAAGGGCCACTATTTTTGGAATCTTAATTTTCTCCAAGCGGGTAATCCTCGTATGTGTTCTTAGAGGTGCTCACACAAATTTAAAGGGTTCATCTGCTTCATGTTGGATGAGCAGACGAACCTTTCTGGCCTACTTCCAGTGGTGGCCTTTTCTTCGCTAAAGGTTCCTACTGTTTCATTCAGGATCAAAGTAGTGTTTCCTCTCCGTCTGGGACTTGTTTCTCTCCCCACCTTTGGAGAAAACTTTGGAAATTACCGATTCCTAAGAAACTTAAATTTTTCCTGTGGCAACTACTTCATCTTCGTTTGCCTCTTCGTTCAGAGTTGGTTCAACGACATTGTCCTGTGTCCGATGTATGCCCTTTGTGTTCCATGGTATCGGAGACGCACCGGCATCTCTTCTTAGACTGTCCACGGATTAAGCAAATCTGGGAGACCTCCTTTTTATTACACTGCCCATCTAGTCATGAATACCTCTCTCTCCCACAATGGTTAAAACATTGGTTTACACAACTAATTGGTAGGCGTGTGGATGCCCTGATATGTCTTGTTTGGATTGCGGTGGCTCTTTGGAATAGATGGTGTGAGCGTAATGAAGTTGTTTTCCGCCTTTTGCCTTTTTCCATATCATGACTTCGGAAAAAAAGTCAGGTTGGATTTCAATAATGTGAGGGGCACCTTGTGCTTCAACCGTTCGGTGAGAAAATTAGGCGACTGACCTCTTCCGTAAAGATGTTGGATCCCTATGGCTTCAAACATTTTTTTCCACCCCTTTATCAAATAGCTAGTTTGCAGCCCTGTCAATGTTCCATTCCTTCCTCCCCGATTTTCTGCTCAGTCTCGGTGTCCCCAGCTCAATTAGATCATGGTTGGTGTCGGATTGGTGCTTTTCAATTCCAACTGGATCCCGATTCACGTCTGCATCAATTTGACTATTGTTGACACTCTGTTTGATGTTATTGTTGAAGCTGTATTATTTGCTCTGCATTGGTTACATACCCTCGAACATATGCATGTCATTTTGCTCCTAGCTCACTCTCCTTTTCTGTCTCAAATCATACATCAGTCTTCATGCCACTCCCGTAGTTTGATGCACAATACTG
Organism: Escallonia herrerae; assembly: GCA_033070095.1. Classification (NCBI taxonomy): domain Eukaryota; kingdom Viridiplantae; phylum Streptophyta; class Magnoliopsida; order Escalloniales; family Escalloniaceae; genus Escallonia; species Escallonia herrerae. Next base: position 26,945 of record JAVXUP010004081.1, on the reverse strand, counting down.
TAGCAAGTTGCAGTAGGTTCCACTATGTACATATTAGCCGGGGAAATGACTGCATTTTGGATCTTGCATATGCTTTAGCTGCTTTTGCATCTAGCTGTAGTGTGGGTTTTCGGCAGACCTGGACAACTAATGTATAGATGCTAATACCCTCTCTTTCAGCTAGAGATTTCCTTGGTATTTTGATACTGTATCTTGCCTTAGTTAGTCTGGATGGGCTTGTCATCCAGGTGTTATACTTTTTATGTTCTGATTTCGGTGTAAACTTTGTGTTTCCTTTTATGGTATACATTCCTATTTTCACCAAAAAAAAAAAACAAAAGTGAAAATGTTGACTTGAGCGATATCCAACTTAGATAGCATCGAACTCTACTTCACTTAGAATAAGTTGGGATTACTACAGATACATTTACTAATGTACTTGTGGCTAGTAAACTTCTCCCTTTTGAGGGCAAACTTAGCTGTTTAGACAACTTAACACTGTTTGACTCTGATGTGAGGGCAATATTTTCTGATAATGTGAGATACCTTTATGCAATATTCTGATTGTAAGAATTATCTTTTTCGAAAAGTGATAAGAACCCTACTATTAATGTTAAAGATAGTACTCGGATGACATCCCATCCGATAAGAATCGGATAAGAAGTACAATAAAATAAAAGTCGACAAACAACAAACATAATTAAGAACAAATAAAAACATAAAAACCTAACCAACTAAGCTAATTGCCTAATCTCTAACAAGCTAAAAAAACACATAATGTAACCAAAACTAAAACTAAACTAGGACAAAACCCAACAAAACTAAATAAATACCAGCAAAAAAAAAAGATAATACCAAACTAAGCAAGCCAATTAAAACCTAACAGCACCAACCTACACTGTCAGCCACCAACCCGTCGATCAGCCACCTGTCCCATCGCTGCAAATTCCCTCGATCCACGTGCATCCATACCGGCGTTGAAATCCCCACCTTCTCAGGCCATCGCACCGCTGCCTAGTCCCGAAGCACCCCAAATATCACCAGATTGCCTCCGACCCAAATAGATATGCCGAAAACCTAAGCAGCTATAACCCCGCCGGAATCGCCAACTTCTCGATAGCCAAACGGAGGAACCCCACACCCGACCGACCACCATCGTCCATCTACCGCAACCGCCTCTGACTCAACAACAGACTTAACAACCTAAAACTACAAATCATAAAGGGCACAGACTCTACCTCCAATCACAACCATCAAACCTTTCTAGGGCAAGGGGGAGGGGGATTAACTAGAGGGAAAAGGGGAAAATAAACTAAGCCCTAGACTCACCAACCTTCTCAAAACTAGGAAGCTCCGCACCCACAATTTTGATAGAGAAACCCGCAATTGACGACCAACACCACCGAGTCAAGGACAACTTTGATGGCAAGAACACTCGCACCCTTCGGCCAACACAATCCGACCACAGAGCATCTACGAACTCCAACAGCTTGACCCAATTCATTCGCCAACCAATCGCCGACGCTGAAAAATCGGGATGACCACAACTCCCTGATTGTGAACCATCGCAGCAACAACGGTCGTCCCACTAGCCAAAGCCTCCAAAAACCCCAACGAAACCTAAGCAAAGAGAGATCTAGCTACCACGTCACCACCCACTGGGAAAACCAGCGGTGGTGACGGAGACGGAGAAGATGAGAGGTGTGGTAGAGAGAATTTTCGCTTTTGTCGCCCCTCTAGGCTATTTTTTGGGGAAGTTCTGTTCGTAAGAATTATCTTAAGTAACTTGGGGCCCGTACGCTTACGAGATTTTTTTTTCTGTATTCTATATTGTGTTTTTGGTTTCCAGAATTTAGTATTCAGTTCTAAAATCGTATTGTGTACTTTTACTTTTTTCTGTATCTGTTTTTCAATTTTTTCTGTACGTTTATCATTTTCATTTTCGTTTTTACCAACTTTTTTTTTGAATCAATTCATTAATGGATCCCACTATTTCCATTTCTAGGAAGACCCAGTGAAATTGGTGGTCTAGTTTGGTGAGTGTTTGTTGAAATAGGGCGGTAGATATGAGGGAGAAGATGTGGTATTCTGATTAGGAGAATACAGTTCAAGGAAAAAGGTGAAAACACCCTTTGGGTGTTTTCAGCTTTTTTGATACTATTTGAAAATTTTATCCAAAACGGAACAAAAAAAAAGTAAACATACAAGAAAAAAAGCATCTTTTTCATCATCATTACAAAAATGAAAACTGAAAAACGTAAATGTACAGCCCCTTGATATGTCAGTTTTCTTAAAAATCGAAGTGGCTATTACTTGATTTAACTAGTCATACCTGTAATCTTATCTGGGGGCCAGTAATTGATACACATAGGATAATCGTACACCTATATTACACACCAGGTTTAGTGTAAGATAAAGATAGAAGAAAGCGATAGAGTCTCTCGCCAACGCGAGTTTGTGATGGGCACGACTTCTGGGCGCGACTTCTATGAAGAAGTGCTATAATAGAGGAGCTATGTCCCTACTCTCACGCTACCCGTTTTTCATCAATCAAAAAGAAATTCAGCTATGTGGAGAGAGTAAAAGACCTATTTAACTTTCATCCTGGCGGGAAGGTGATATATTTTTTTTATATAAATCATGCTTCTTAATCACTTTAGAGTAATTTTGTTTATTATGTAAGTTTATATATGTACTTACATGTGGTATCATAACACCCTACCGCGAGTAATATAGCTGATGCTTTTTTGTTTCACGTTTTGCCGTTTATGGTCACATCATCCTGTTTACCGAGATTCTTTATGATCTAAAACTTCTTTGTTTTTGTTTTCTTTTTTGCGTGTGTCGCAAAGCTTGTGCTTCACTTACATTTTATGGATCTTATGGTCAATAAATATTTTGGGCCTTCGCATTCTAGAAATTGGAATTGATCGATGGGTCGTTGGATTTTGGCGAAGATCTGTGTTTGTTTTTTGGACGTTTAAGTTGATCGAGTTTTTTAACACAAAATGGATGCTTTTTATGTGTTTCTAATGGACTTTATTAAAAAACACATTTTTGGCGCCATTTATCAATTCCGCTTTGTCGGCGCCTCGTCCCGGGTGACAGCCAATATCAATGGCAACCCCGAATAATTTATGGATGGTCTCCATGGTGAAACTGACCATTTTGCAGTCAAGAGTAGCCAATTTTGAAGACGCCGTTTAAGGTTTTTATTACTTTGTGGAGAAGGTAAAAATTGAGTGAGAAGATTTTTTTTAGTTAAACAGGTTTTTATTATCCTGTGGCACTCTAGGAAAGTAACTTGGCACTAGGAAAGTAGCGAAGCTACGTTCCTAGAGCGTCACAGGATAATTGGTCTTCTTAATTACACGAATAGCTAGACCACTTTCTAAAAAAACCAAATAAACTTAATAAAACCATGTCGAAATTACAAATCTGTAAGCCTAACGCCTAATTACACTGAAACCATGCTTGATCAGGACTCCAAAGCAAATTCAGCCACGAAATTGAATTGTTTGGCTGTCTAGCAACAACCGACTTCTTTCTTCTTCTTTTTTTTTTTCCCAATATTGTTTTACATATTACTGAGAAATTTTTTACACTAAAACAGTACAAATAACATCAAGTAACCACCTTCATGGATCTAATATGAGTGAGCAGATTGATTGATTTGATTTAGTTGAATATAAGGGTTGGATTGGATTGAAGCTTATTATAATCTACATTGGGCCGCTTGTTGCTATTTTAATTTTTGTATTTTTCATCCGCCCTTAAATCAAATCTATCGTGGGCCGCTTGCGTATGTAAAACTAAAATGCATTATGAAAATTTACCCCGAACATGCATTTTGCGCCTTACCAGTTTCTTTATTTTAGGTCACTTATATTATCGCTTAATTTATTATGTCTGGATTGCTGCTTTACATAGGGTTCTCCATCTTCCCATTTTGCTGCCCTTTTGGTCTTCGGTTTTGGACATCTGTAAAACCTTTTTCTGCCCAAAGTTTTCTTTTTTGAGAATTTTCGAAATTATATACCATCAAAAAAATAAACGAGGCTAACATCCTTAATCTCTAGAGTTACATAGTCATACAATGCTTATATCGGATGACAACCTCATCCGGTACGTAGCACCAAAAAGAAAGAGAATTAAACCACACAGTTAAATAAATAACAACTATTTTCCTTTTTGTTTTCCGGTTTTTTATGGGGTGACTAACTAGCTAAATTAAACATGCATAAGCCAGATAAATCCAAACTAAGACATATAACTAGAAACTAAAAGCTAAAAATGAAACCAAACCAACTAAAGCTGTAAAGATAAGAACTAAAACAAGATAAGAACAACACCACAACACATCCCCATTTATGAGTCACCAACCCAACTCCCAGCCACCTGGCATCATCATTGACACGTTGCCTCAAATACCGTGCTTCACTCCGGCTCCAGAAACACCATCGTCGCTGTCCATTCCATCGCTGCTGAGCCCCAAGAGGGCAGATCACCCTAAAAAATTCATCTGAATCATAAGCTCCAATCATTAGTCGAGACCTGCACATCCAAAACTTCGCTGGACAAAACCCAATCGCCGACATGCCAAACACCACCAAAAAAACCTAGCAATGACACTTGCGGACCACGAATAGCCACTGATCAAAACTAACTCAGCCTGATCCTATGACAAAACAACTGTTCCCAACCTATTCTGGTAGCACCCAAAGGCCTACCGGAGGTGCCATTTTGCATGACACGTCTGCATAAGCAACGATTCCAACTGGTCAAAGGTGCACGCTCAAGTCACGTGCACTTCTCACTTTTTCTACGTGACTTCGTCACCAAGAAACTCATCCTTGCCCGACTGCTCATCATGCTCCGACCGTCGCACTTCGCCCGTCAGCGCTTACCGAAGGAAGTCGGCCTTGGCCTTCCCCTTAGGGTCGGCCTCGGCCTTGGCCTCCCCCTTGGGGTCGACCTCAGCCTTGGCCTCCCCCTGGGGTGGCCTCGGCCTTGGCCTCCCTTGGGGGTCGGCCATGGCCTCCCCCTAAAGGGTTGGCCTTAGCCTTCCCCTATAGGGTTGGCCTTGGCCTTCCATACTTAGCATCTTTACTACTCTTTAAGGGCCCGGACGTCGCTCCGCGACCCCTGTCGCCAGGACGTCGCTCCGTGACCCCCGTAGCCCGGAAGTCACTTCGTGACCCCGTAATTTGGACGTCACTCAGTGACCCTGGCACCTCACACACTCCGCCGCACTGCTGATACAGCCGTGCCCCTGGGCTCTCTGTCACACTACAGTGCCCTTGGCACCATACGCACTTCGTCGAGCCCATGCGCCGCGCCACTAACAAAGACGTGCCTCCGGCACCTTACTCATTCCGTCGTGCCCATGCACCGTGCCACTGATACGGTCACGCCCCCTAGCTCCCTGTCACACTACAGTGCTCTTGGCACCATACGCACTCCGTAGTGCCCACGCGCCACGCCACTAACACAGACGTGCCCCCGGCACCTTACTCACTCCGCCGTGCCTGTGCGCCGCGCCACTAACACAGTCGTGCCCCTGGCTCTTTGTCACACTACCATGCTCCTTGCATCGGTCCATCCTTTCACCACACCATGCACACCTTACCTTGGTCATGGAACATGCTTTGACCGACTCTCCGGAATGTGCAGCATCCCGCGGGGATAAGCAACTCCTCCGGGACACTATCTCTGCCAGGGAGCTCTTTAACTCCCTTTCCGCCAGGTTGACTGCTCCTCCGGGATGCTATCTCGGCCAGTCGGGTAAACGGCTCCTTCGGGATGCTACCTTGACACGCTCTGAGTGCTCCGGCACAAGGACTCACTGCGGGGATAGGCTACTCGTCCAGGACATTATCTCTGCCAGGGAGCTCTTCAACTCCCCTTCTGCCAGGTAGATGGCTCTTCTGGGATGCTACCTTGGCAAGTCGGGTAGACGGCTCTTTCAGGATGCTACCTTAACGCTCTCCGAGTGCTTTGGCACAAGGACTCACCCGCGGGGAAAGGCGAATCCTCCTGGACACTATCTCCACCAGTGAGCTCTTCAACTCCCCTTCTACCAGGTAGACTGCTCCTCCAAGATGCTAACTCGGTCGGCCAGGTAGACGGATCCTCCGGGATGCTACCTCAGCTTGCAGAATAGGCGACTCCTCCGGGACACTATCTCCGCCAGGGATCTTTTTAACTCCATTTCCGCCAGGTAGACGGCTCCTCCGGGATGCTACCTGGCCCGTCAGGTAGACGGATCCTTTGGGATTCTACCTTGACGAGCTCCGAGTGCTCCGGCACAAGGACTCACCTACGGGATAGGCGACTCCTCTGGGACACTATCTCTACCAGGGTGTCTTCGTGACTGGCCTACGTGCTCCGGCTCTAGGGGCTCGCGTCGGCACCCCTAGAGACTATGACCCCCGGGTCACTCCGGGACTGGAGCAGGTCTTCGAAGGGCATCGCGCCTAGTCCACATGGCAACTGGGCGGCGGGTCTTCCCCAATGTTGCCAGGCCTGTGGGACTCTACAAGGGCTTTGATTAGTGGCTAGATCAAGCGATTCTCTGGCCACACCAACGCTGTGGGAGCCAATCTTTCCAGAAGACAGAGTGATGCTGTGAGGGAGCAGGCCGGGTGAATATGCAATCCAACAGTCCGTAGAGCACCGGCAGCTGTGGACCCCTCGGTTGGCCATACCAACGCTGTGGGAACCAATCTTTCCAGAAGACAGAGTGATGCTGTGAGGGAGCAGGCCGGGTGAATATGCGATCCGACAGTCCGTAGAGCATCGGCAGCTGTGGACCCCTCGGTGACGTGTCACTCTCGGAGAACGCCACGTGTCGGTTAATGACATCATCATCTCAACCTCTATAAATAGAGGTCTTGAGAATTCATTTGGAAAACTTTAGATTTTTAGATTCTCAGAACTCTGACATTTTTACTTTCTCACTCTAGAATCCTAGAGAGAAACATATAGGACCCTGACTCTGGACCTAAGCATCAGACTGTGACTATCGTCTTGTATTCACCCTGCGCTATCGCCCTCGCAGCACTGCCATCCTCAGGCTCTGTTTGGAAGCCTTTGGTCTCTGTCCTTGCTCCACCCTTGTTGTGTCTCATATTATCACACTTGACATCTGACTCGGACTGCATTCCTTATGGCACCTCCACGTCGACTGCAAACTCACTTTCCTTGGCATCATTTTGGCGACTCCGCTGGGGAGGTGAGCATCACAATGCAGTTCATCTCGTGCCCGATACATCTAAGCAACGATGCCTCAGCAACGTAGGGCTACTAGGACTACCAATCACAGCCTCAACCCAGCCATCCATGAAGTCACATTTTTCAGACTTAGAAAATTTTCAAGTCTACTGACACCACTCTTGATTGCTACATTGCTCTTGCACAAGTCTACTGACACCACTCTTGATACCATAACCCACTCTTTTGGGGGCTTCGCCACTTCCCAACCCCCCTCCACCTCACATTGCAACGACTTGATACATGGTGCACGAGGTGGATTGAGCCGCACTACTGAGGTCGCATCATCACCCCTCGTCCATTTTTTGACACTTAGAAAAATTTTCATTTTTTTGCCACTAGTCATCGATGATCACCCTCAGCGGTCTCCCTCGGCATCCTTGTCCGAGCTCAACACTTGGAAATGTTTTTTCACTACCTATATCTTATGCTCCTTCCAACACTTGGAAAAACTTCTCAACACTTAATTTTTATTTTAAAATTTTCTCACCCCCTTCGCCCTCCTTCATATCACTCTGCCTGTTCGGGGTCGGGTCACCACCCTCTCACCATCGTTCTACACTTAGAAAATTGTTTTCACATAATTTTCATCTCCCTCCACCAACCCCCTCACTCTCCCTCTAACATTTTCCTCCCCTCACTCCCACCATCCCACTCCTCTCTCTCTCTCCATGACCATTGTGAAAATTTTCTTGGGGGCTCCCTCCTTAGGGTTGCACACACACACACACACACATATATATATATATATATATAATTTTGAATTTCAAAATTCAAAAGAATCTTTATTTGGGCAGAAGCCACCAGCGAGAATGCCACGACCAACACCCTTTTTTCCCCCTCTCTGACCACACCCAGATCCAGGACCCACCCGGACCCGATCCGGGACCCACCCGGACCCGATCCGTGTCCCACCCCCAAAACCCTAACCCTAAATTTTCTCTTATCTCTTTCTCTTTTCCTTGAGCAGCCAACGCCCCCTAGCAGCGCCTCTCCTGAGGTGACAGCTCCCCCGCGACGACGCCCCCTCGCCGGCGACCACCTCCCTCTTTCTCCTCCCTCTCTTTTCCCCCTGCCCCCACCCACCCGCTGCGACACCTCGCCACCGCTGCTACCCCCTCTTTCCCGTTCCCCTTCCTTCTTCCCCCACCCCTTAGCCTCGGCCTCCCTACCCCCTCGACCTCGGCCTCGGGCTCGACCCTCTTCCCCCTCCCTCGCCCCTTGTCCTCCAAGGCAGCCCCACGCCCCCTCCCCCATCTTCTTCTCCTTCACCCACCACTATGTCGGCCTCGGCCTTCTCTCCTCCATCTACCTTGGCCTCAGCCTCCCAACCCCAACCCCACACCCGCACATCCCCTTCTCCTCCTTACCTCCCTCCTCTCCCCCGCCCCCATGGCCGGCCATGGCAGCCTGCCGCCAATGCGCCATCCTCTCACATCTTCTTTCTTCTTCCATTTTCCTTCTTCCCAAAATCCCGAAAGCCAAGGCCGACCCTCCCCCTTGCATCCACGAGCCATTTCACTTGGCCTTCACCCTTCTCCCCACTTCGACCTCCACCACCACACCGAAGCCGACACCACCCACTACTTCGGCCTACCCACATTCACCCAATGACAAGCCAAGCACTTTAAATTTTTTTGCAACATTGACCGCATAGTAATGACCGTGCCCCGGCGCCCGCCATGGACTGCCCCAGGATCATGACTCCCCACCGCGCCCTTGTCGCGCCCCTTATAACGATGTCCCGCGACATAGCTCGAACCAACACCGCAATGCCCATCGCCTGGGCACCAACTCCGTGATGCCCGGGCGCTACCTCTGTAACCCCCGTCATCCACACCCCGAAGCCCGTCGTGGACTGCCCAGCATCACGACGCTTGATCGCGCCCTTATCGTTCCCTTCATGACGATGTCCCCCGACATCAATGTACTTGGTATGTGTTGTGCGAGGCACCTCCGCAACCCTCGTCGCCCTCACCCTGGCGCCCGTTGTGGACTACCCCAGCATCACGACGCCCGATAACGCCCTTGTTGTGCCCCTCATGATGATGTCCCTAGACATCAATATACTTGGTAGGTGGTGTGCGAGGTAGCTCGAACCACTTACCCTGTCCTCGTCGCCGGGGTGCCGCCTCCTTGACCCCCATCGCCGTTGCCAGGGCGCCACCTTCGTGACGCCTGTCGCCTGTTGTGGACTGCCCCAGCATCACGACGCCTAATGGTGCCCTTGTCGAGCCCCTCATGATGATGTCCATGGACATCAATGTACTTGTTAGGTGGTGCACGAGGTAGCTCGAACCACTTACCCTGTCGCTGTAGCCCAGGCGTCGCCTCAGCGACCCCCATCGCCAGCGCACTGTCTTCACGACCCCTGTCACCCACGTCCGGACGCCAATACTTTGACGCCCATCGTCCACACCCGGGCGCTGAGTCCGTGACCCCCGTCGCCCGTGCCCTATCATCATGCCCTTGTGTCAACTCCTCACCATACCCAGGCTTCAGTAGGTGGTGCACGAGGTGGCTTGAGCCACCTACTCTTCACCTTTATCATGCAATGACAACATCAGTAACTCTTGAACCAACAAACATTAGAAATTCTTCTAATTGTGAACTTGCAAATATGCGTGCGGGGCCCGCTGGGGTTGCCTCTCCGCGCACACCATAAGTAGGGGGCTTATTTTCCTAACCTATTTTGATCGCACTTAAAGGCCCATTGGGGGTCCCATTATGCATGACACGTCCGCATAACCAACAGGCAATATCTAACGATTTCAACCGGTCAAAGGTGCACGCTCAAGTCACGTGAACTTCTCACATTTTCTACGTGACTTTGTCACCAAAAACTCATCCTTGCGCGACTGCTCATCACGCTCTGACCTTCCCACTTTGCCCATCGGTGCACCTTGGCGCTAACCGAAGGAAGTCGGCCTTGGCCTTCCCCTTGGGGTCAGCCTTGGCCTTCCTCTAGGGTTGGCCTTGGCCTTCCCCAAAGGTTGGCCTTGGCCTTCCCCTAAAGGGTTGGCCTTTGGCTTCCATACTTAGCATCTTGACTACTCTTCAAGGGGCCACGTTGCTCCACGTCCCCCGTCACGGGGATCTCACTCAGCGACCCCCATTGCCCGGACGTCACTCCGTGCCCCCGGCACCTCACACACTCCACCGTGCCCCTGCGCCGTGTAGCTAATACAGTCGTGCCTCCTGGCTCTCTATCACACTACAGTGCCCTTGGCACCGTACGTACTCCGTCGCTGCCCATGCGCCACGCCACTAACACAGACGTGCCCCTGGCACCTTACTCACTCCGCCGCACCCTTGTGCCGCGCCGCTAACACAGTCGTGCCCCCTGGCTCTCTGTCACACTACCATGCTCCTTGCATCGGTCCATCCTTTCACCACACCATGCACACCTTTCCTTGATCGTGGAACATGCTTCGACCCACTCTCTGGAGTGTGCAGCATCCCGCGGGGATAGGCAACTCCTCCGGGACACTATCTCTGCTAGGGAGCTCTTTAACTCCCCTTCTGCCAGGTAGACGGCTCCTCCGAGATGCTACCTCAGCCAGTCGGGTAGACGGCTCCTCCAGGATGCTACCTTGACCCGCTCTGAGTGTTCCGGCACATGGACTCACCTCGGGGATAGGTGACTCCTCTAGGACATTATCTCCGCCAGGGAGCTCTTCAACTCCTCTTTTGTCAGGTAGACGGCTCCTCCGAGATGCTACCTTAATGTGTTCCAAGTGCTTTGGCACAAGGACTCACCCGCGGGGATAGGCGACTCTTCTGGGACACTATCTCCGCCATGGAGCTTTTTAACTCCCGTTCCACCATGTAGACGGCTCCTTCGAGATGTTACCTCAGCCAGTTGGGTAGACGGCTCCTCCGAGATGCTACCTTGACACGCTCTGAGTGCTCCGGCACAAGGACTCACCCGCGGGGATAGGCGACTCCTCTGAGACACTATCTCCACTAGTGAGCTCTTGGAGCTTTTACATTTTCACTTTCTCACTCTAGAATCCTAGAAAGAGAAACATACAGTACCGTAACTCTGACCCAAGCATTGAACTTTGACTGTCGTCGTGTATTCACCCTGCGCCATTGCCCTCGTAGCACTATCAGCCTCAGGCTCTGTTTGGGAAGCCCTTGGTCTCTGCCTTTGCTCCACCCTTGCTGTGTCTCACATCATCACACTTGGCATCTGACTTGGACTGCATTCCTTGTGGCACCTCGACGTCGACTGCAAACCCACTTTCCTTCGCATCAACAACCTAAAACAAAAAATAAAACAATAGGGCAAAAACTTGAAGCTTCAATCACCACCACAAAACCTTTCTAGATCAAGGGGAGGGGGAACAACTAGGAGGGAAGGGGGAGGAAAAAAAACCTTAGATGAAAATAACCCTAAGCTAGACTCTCCAAACCCTCTGAAACCCACAGCTGCACTTCACTCAATAACTCCGACGGTGAACATTAACCCCTCCCCGATAACCACCATAACTCGAACAGGGAGCTCCGTGTCTCTGCTCTATTCCCTCGATGACTCCGACAACATACCCCTCAACAAAACACCAACCCATTGTCGATGCCAGAAATGCAAAACCACACTAGAGCGAGAGCAATCATCGAGACAACCACAGGTGACCAGCTCACTGAACCCATCAATCGCCCAAACAAAAAACCTCAACACAAACAAATCTAGGCTAGTCTACCACGTCACCACCTACCGGGAAATCCAACGATGGTGACAAAAAATGAAATTTGAGAAAAGGGAGAGGGTTGGCAGAGGAGGCGCCCTAATTGCACTTATCGCCTCTCTCGGAGGCGGCTAGACAACACTTTGGATAATGTTATGCTGCCCAAAGTTGAACTACTTTCCTTTTACCACTGACATTATGCGGTTTCTATGTTTTACAATACAATAGTTTGTTAAAAATTTTCTATTCGGGAGCTAGCGCTGTCCGGGGCCTAGGTTAGATAGTCAAATTCACTCATATGTTAGCATGTGTTGTCACTAAATCCCTACTTCTCTATGATTTTGCCATGCTTTAATATCTTTTGATGTTTTTCATAAACTAAAAAAAGTACACATACTTTTATGTTCTTATCAAAATCTGTTATTGATTCATTGTCTTTGGTAACCACACATTCACATAAATTATTTACTTATTTTTGCTGTTCTTTCTAATTAATTCTTCTATGATAGACTTATTTGCATAATGGCTCGAGAAAAACGTGCACGTGCTAGCTAGCACATCCCAACCTCAGGACGAGCCCGAGCCCATCGCTGTGGAGATGGATCTTGAGCTCTCTCAAAACAAGGACACCTTGGACTGGCTCCTTACCGGTATAGGAGTTTATAGCAATCTTGGGGCGTGTCACTTAGACTGGCTCACCGACTCTGACATCAACCTCTGTTACCTTGATTGTGTGCTTTTGTTTTATGCATATTTGTTTTGGCACATAACTCGCTACTCTTGTTCGCTAACTTCCATGTTTTTGAATTCACTTTCTCTTTTACTAAATCACGCCTCGCTACTACCTCGGTCTCTCAGATAGCGGGTTTGGCTTCTCTATTGATGTGCTACTAGTAAGACATCAATCTTATTGGTTTGGTTGACCAGTTCATGAGGATGATCTATCCCATACCCAACCTCCACCGTACCAGGGTCCTTGCACTACGTAATCTTTGCAATAATGTGTTTTTCTTCTAAACTCCTTTTTTTTTTATGTGGGAATACTTTTATAGTTCCATACTCTTAAGCGCACTTTGATTATCTTTAATCAGATGTACATTTGGTTTTGAAGTATGCTTTATTTTCATAACTTTATCTCGTCGATTTATTTGGCCTCATTGGGTACTTTGTGCTTGATACACCCCTAAATAGTTTTTAAAGTACGTGAGATTGTTTTTTTGGATGTCCTCGTTGGCTATATCGATTATCAATGGATGGATACGTATGTTGCTCACTTTGACACACACACACACGCCTCTTATTCTTTTTAATAATGTCAAAAGGGAGAGAAAATAAAATTGATTATCTTACTTGTGTGACAATCATATATACATGTGTGATAATTGAAGCGTTATTGAGATATTATTTAATGCCCGTCTCATTGTGGTTATCGAAAGAGTATGCACATATCGTTCAAGATAAAGAGAACTTCCTGTTTTTTATGATACTATCTTGATTACTTAAACTCCTTCGCGATAAAAATTGTTGGAAGATGAGATTGTATTCACGTGTTATTTAGCATATTATATGTATACCTCATCTTGTTGGGTTCAATGTTTTTCATCATAAAAAGGTGAAAATTTTTAGTATTAAACCTAGGTTTACATCCTCTAGTTTGATGATAACCAACATTGACGATTATGCTGTCTAATACACATTTAAATTCATGAAGCTTTAGGTTCAAGCCTTATACTCATGTGATGGATGATTAGGTTCAAATCTTAGACTCATTAAGCTAGTAGAGAATGGGTTCGGACAATGTTAAGTCACCATTTGTTTTAAAAGCTTAAGCTTTTAAAGTAGATGATAACTTAACATGATATCAGAGGTCTGGTTCAACAAGGCCTTAGGCTTGATTCTTCCTCTTTGCACACTCTGTTTATTTGGGCACTTAGTGGTAGTGCACCTTGATTTGTCTCTCCACGTCCATTTGGGGGCTTGCATGTTAAGAGGAGTGTTAAACATGATATCATTGCTTAGTCCAGTCACCAACATGTTAGATGACAACCTAACATATTTGGCCCCCTTTTGTTACGGTGCAATTAGCATTTATTTGTATACTTGGGGCGGTAGTACACCTTAATTTATCTTTCCACGTGCAATCGGGGACTTGAACATGAGGGAAGTACTAAGGATGATAACAATGTTGCGCCCATTCTCTAACAAATTAACTTTTAGGACAAATGGTAACTTAACATATACTTACTTGAGTTTTACTTATAATACTGAGTATGATGGTACAACTAATAACTCCTAATTGACTTTACATGAGACACTTATGTTATTAAGAGAAATATAAGATATATGATTACGAGATTCTGTTGTAAGTAATTTATGATGTTGAGCTTTAAGAAGTTATATTTGGGAAATTAATTTATAAATGATTTGCAATGATAGAATATGATGTATTGACTCCCAGCATTTTGTTTTAGCGATTAATTTTGATAATATAAATGAAAAGGTTATTTTTGCAAATTGAAAAAATGCCTGAAATAAAGAATAACAGGTGGCTTATGATATTTTGTAGCTATTGACTTATTGTATCATTTATGGTAACTATGGATTTGTATTTGTATTTGGTGGCTACGGATAGTTCTGTAGCTATACTAGCCATGGTAATCAAATTTGTAGCTACAAGTTTTGCTAGCCTTGGTTTTGCAATGGAGTTTCCTAGGAATGCAATTCGTGACAACAAAGCTGTAGCTACGGAAAGTGTTTCACTGGCTACGGATATGGCCCCTTAGTCATAACCTAATTTTCTTGTAGTGGATGAACTCAAAAACTAAAATGATCCGAGTTTTTCTGAACTTTTTCAGTGACTTTCGTCCTTCACTGTACTTTTTGTTCCCATGAAAAATCATGTGTATCTTGCACAGCTATATGCTGACTTCTACAAGCCATTTAGCTTCCACAACTTTTGATGATGAGGTACATGAAGATGCTAAATTCGACAGACTGACTTCACAAGGATGATCGAGATGACAAAGTGCACTTCCACTATTACGTACTTTAGGCCCTCTCCTCAAATTGCTTTTAATTTTTCTTTTTTGGACCGTCCCGAGGACAAACTTTAATCAAAAGATGTTTTCTTTTCTTTTAGAGAAAATTTGAGAGAGCAACAAAAATATATGAGCTAAATCATGGGTTGCCACTAGCAGTGTAACCGCATTTTTTTGAATTTAATTTACTCATGTTAGGTTGAATCTCCCGATCCGCAACTGGAGGGCCAGAGTGAGTTGTGTACATCAAGTAATACTTGCTTCATAACCACCACGTACAACCACTAATATCTAACCTCTCTTGCCACCCATCAACACCATAAAAATATCATCGCCGCAAAAAATTTTGGCCCATTAAAAAGCCACTAAACATGGCAAAGTTCGGCCCGTGGCCGCAGTCTACCCATCCGTTAAAAAAACTCGAGTACTTGAATTAAAATTTGAAATCTACTGAAATTGGACCCGTACCATAATTGACCCATAAATTCCGCTTCGGTTTGGTTCCGGCACGGCTTACTCGGATTTATCCGATTATAAGTAGTATATAAATGTCCTTAGCCCTTAAGTTAAGACTTTCTTTCTTCTCATCTTCTCTCCTTCTCTCTAATTCCGCTGCCCCTCTCTTTGTCTTTCAAGTCTTTCACTCTCACTAACAATCACATCACAAATCCACAAAAGTCACAACCACATTACTTCCCATCAAGTTCACTCCAGAGCACCCTGTCCCTTTGACGGTCACTTGCTCATGAATCTGCAACAGCTCCCCCACCAGTCTGATTGTCACTTCGTTAGCGCAACCACACATTCGAGAAGGTGGTCGACCAAATAGGCACCTCCGTCACTGAGCACAGAGGCACCGCACACTCATGGACTTGACCAAATCTACTGTGACAGCCGCTCAAAAGTTGAGGTCAGGCACTTGCAAGAACAAGAAAAGAAAATCATGAGTGTAGCGAATTGCCTCAAAAAAAAATCCCCGGAAGGATTTTAAGGAGTCACAATCTTATTTAATTTAAACAAAGAGAAAATAAAAACAAAACCCGGAAATGACTCTAAAAATGTCTGAAGGACAACTAATCTATTGAAAACAGGAAATGGGTTCGGGGACTTAGTTATGTAGCGGGAAGATGTTAGGCACCCGCTACACCCTTTCAATCTCTACTTCATCTCTATTAATTTTTGGCCTTTAAAACAGATAACATGTAAAATGTGTAATAACACTAACCCTATGTTTTTTTTTTATATTTTTAACCTGAACATGACATCGGGGGTCGAATGACCTACATATCCAGCCGGATTAACTGAAATAAAAACCATCGTAGTTCAACTATGATCATACGGGAGACGACCTACACTCCAGTCTTTGACTCGAACTCGAACTATGAAATGAAAATATTCTTTTTGATTTTTTATGTAATAGAAATGTGATCGCATGGAAAGGGAATTATTCTAGACTATCACATTATAACTAGCCTAGAAAAGCAATAAAATATACCTCTCGAATGCGCTTGTCTAGAAGACTCGGGAACGCTTTAAGAGGGATCCTCGTTGCAAATGGATTAAAAGTATCAAAATATATATACGAAGTGCTATATACGACTTCCAAGATAAACGGTATAAAGCTCTAAGGAGAAAAAGCATGTCCTTGAAAATATAACCCAAAGACCTATTTATAGAAGTCTGGGCGTCAAATGATAAGAATGACTATCCCGATTTGTGATTCAGTTATAGAGCTGAATATTTGATGAAAATCTAAAACTTGAAACAAGATCAATGGACCGGCTGGTTCACCAAAAAGTTTTTCCCAAATTTCGAGACATTATCTATCTCGAATTCGGTAATTATCTTTGATGTAATCAGATAGGATGAATTGAATTCGAGAGTTATCTCCATATCTCTTATAAATCAAGTATTAATCACATATATCAAGGATAAAATGCAAGACGTTGCCAAGTCATCTAATCAATTTCAATCTTTTAACTTTAACTTGGGTTAAACCTAACTAATTAGACTTATTTAACCAATTGGATTGGACTCTAAATAGACCGGATTTGATTGGACAGCTGGATAGGACATGACCCCTTATTGGACTTAATTTAATAGATTAAGCTCATTATATCACTAGGCCTAAGCCTATATCAATAATAATAAACTTAATTAACAACAAAGTCCAATAATCATTTAATAAATTAAAAGACTACAATAAATGAGGTGTCTATAATAAGTGTATTGCCATTTGTCACTCTTGTTCTTGAGAAGGCTTGATCTTTAAAAAATTGTTGTTTTATTTTGTTAACTTGTTCAATTGTTTACTCAATATTATGAATGGATCTCCCTACTTTAGAGAGATGCATGAAATAATTTTGAGTTGATTTTTTTAAAATTTTCAAAGGTTTATGTGCATATTGGGTGGAAATTTATAGGTGATTTTCAGACTTGTGATTGTTGTGTACTAGACCAGGATGGAGAAAGTGATAATTGCAGTGTGATGATGAAAAAGAAAGGAAGGAAAAAGAAAAAAGATTCAAGAAGAATGGCCAAATGAATATTTATTACAAAAGAAAAAGATTCTGAAAATTAACCCGTTTACCCACTGGTTCACACTGAACCGCACGGATAGGATACAGGTATAGAAAAAGGTTACCTAAAACAAAATGAATAATTTTTATCCCTATGCATTTTACCCGTACTCGACCGGGTAATACCCTTATCTGATGGGTTAACCCGTTTACTAGGTCTAAAAGCCACACCTAAAGTACAATCCAGAAACAAAATCAAATCAGCAGTATCAACTGCACAATCATCACACACCATCACCACCACCACCAGCCGACATAATCACCAGGAGGGCTCTGGCCCTCGCAGCGGGATGGGCTCATAACCCTAAAGCCATCACTGGCATAATCACCAGGAGGGCTCTGGCCTCACAGCGGGATGGGCTCACAACCCTAAGGCCATCGTCGGCACAATCACCCGACGGGCTTCGGCCCTCGCAGCGGGATGGGCTCATAACCCTAAAGCCATCGCCGATACAACCTTAAAGCCGTCAACATCACACTCACAAGGGGGGCTCTGACACGAAGACTTCCCCGCAATGGACTCTAAGCACCGAGCAACGACCACGCCCACTCATGCTACTGTTGATCGTGAACACCACCAGGACAATGACCCCCGGGTCACTCCGGGACGGGAGCAGGTCCTTGGAGAGCATCACGCCTAGTCCGCCTGGCAGTTGGCTACAGGGGCAACCATCATCGCTGTAAGGTTCTCTGCACGTCCACCTTGTGGGATTCAGTATGGGCTTGGACTGGTGGCTGGGGCAATGGGCTACTCTGACCATGCTACCACGGTATGATCAGTCTCCTCAGACAGGCAAAGAGATGCTGCAAGGGCAGGGTAGCACGAACTTGGGGACCGGCAGTCCAACGGAGAATTAGTACTTTGGACCCCTTGGTGACGTGTCTTTCTCTCATTTGGCATTTTCACTTTCTCTCTCTAAAAAGCCATTCTCTCTGGAATTTTAGTGAGAGAAACACATTTGGACTCCTGACATTGAACCCTTGACGCTGCACCCTCGACTCGGACTGTCAACCGCGGGCCCTGTTCATTGTCGCCTTACCTGCGTGGCACTGCCAGTTCTCGTGACCTGTATGGGGAGTCTTGCTCTCAGCCCTTACTCCATCTTTGCTGCCTCCCACTTTGCCTACCTGAAAGCTGACTCAGACTGTATCATTTGTGACACCTCTACGTGACAACGAACCCCATTCATTTGACAATACTATCTCAAGACACCATAACTATCATCGGTTTTGCCACCTCAAAAGCTACCGTACCCTTTATACCCAATTATAAGCACCAAAGCGTTTGTATAGCCATTAATGGCATTCTGAAGCTATAAGTGTTGGATTAAAAAGTAAAATAAAATTTGTGGGACATATCAATTAAAGTGAAAGACTTTTTGATGAAGTCTTTTCAGTCGTGGTCAGTAGTAGTTTTGACTATTTGCTTTCTCCCTTCTATTTATTTTCTACATGTGCCTAAAATCTCTCAACTATGTTTTTTTTTTCTGTACGTTGAAAAAAAGAGCTGTTGCAAGAGAAATCTTAAAAGAAGAGAAAAGATAGAAGAAAGCAGAGTTTGTCGCCTTATGTTTAACTAGTAGCGAGGAAGAATGGCTTGGAAGTGTATTAGTGAATATACATTTGTTGAGTATGTTTCAATACATTGCGATAATCAAGCTATAATCTTGAAAGCCAGAAGTAGAAATTCTAATAACAAAAGAGACATATTAGAATTAGACATAATTTTATAAAGAATTATTTTCTCGAGGTGCGATAGCATTTGATTTTGTAAGGTCTAAAAAGAATTTATCAGACCCATTTACAAATGGGTTAGCGTGCATGCTAATCCTTGAATCATTGAGAGAATGGGACTGAAGTTAGCCACTGTAGTGGATACCTGACTTTCTTTCGTTGGAGATCCCATGAATGAGGTTCAATAGGTAAAACCAAAGCTTTAGAGTGACTAGGTGAGCACTAAATTTTTCTATTGAAAAATTTTCCCTAGTTCCATTCTTACGATGATAGTGCTCATATTATAACGGTACGGTTTAGGAAGGCTTTTAACTCTGAATGAGGCTAAGAGGCACAATTCTCCAGGATGTTAGTCACAAATCACCCTTGGAGGACTATCCTAAATGAGTGTGGAAGTAGGTCGCTGCTGTTGGAAGATGGGCTATTCCTGAAAGATACTCGTGAAGAGATACGTGTGCATGGCCGTAACACGTACACAAATACTGACATAACCGAATTAATCATATGTACTTGGTGTGTGGTAACTTGAAGTTTGAACAAAAAGGCCTACTTCAACACTTAGTTCACTACGGTTCTCCAAATGGAAAACTTACTAACACTAAGTGTAGGTTCAAGTTCGGAAGACACCTATACCAAATGCACAACAAAGCACTCCAACTTGTTGTATAAATGTCATTATTTAATTTATTTTGGTGGAGGATTGTTGGATTAAAAAAGTAAAATAAAATTTGTGTGATATATCCTAATTAAAGTGAAAGACTTTTTGATTAAGTCTTCTAAGTCATGGGCTAGTGGTAGTTTTAAGTACCCACTTTCCCTCCTATTTTTTTCTCTACATGTGCCTACTATCTTTCCACTATATTTTTTTAAGTAGTTGAAAAAAGAGGTACTACAAGAGAAGTCTAAAACAAGAAGAGAAGGCAAAAGGAAAATAGATACACTTGATTCTTTTAAAATTCTCTTCTATCTTCTTCCATCAATTCTCTCCTCTAAAATCATACACAGTTTCATATATACTATATTGGAGTGTGCAGATGCTCTAAGGTTTGAGACAGATTTTTGCTGCATAAAAAATCCTTCTGTTGTTGTTGTATCTTTGGGTTAGAATGCTGTTAACCAAGTACAGGTCTTGGGACGTTTCTTCTTCAAGGAAGCGTATTTTTGCGTGCCTCAACCAAATTCCAAGCTCTTCAAAACCTTTTCTATGACCAGTATTTTATTGAAGTAGTTTACTGTTGATTGTGATTTCATATAGTTAGCTTGAAAAAATCCTCTTTTAATATCATAGGAACAACAATCTTGAAAAAGATACCTCGGCTTATTTTTTGGATTAATTTGCATTTATATATATAAAAAAAGAAATGTAACAATTAAAACACATGGCAATTGATGACTCGAGTTCTTCTAAACCTAAACAAAAGATTGTGCTATGGTGAAAATGGGATCAAAATTTCAAGATTGGATCAAATACTATTTGTTTAGTCCAAATCAGATTTTGATAGGTCGAATATGATTAGTGAACTTGTTCTTGGCTTGTTGGTTTTCTGTGGTTATATCCTCCACTTTGGCGGGTATTGATTTTGATTTGTTGTATGCAAGAGATTGTCATTAAATTTCTTTTCACTCTTGCATATTCTAAAATCTCTTTAGTATTCTCTCTTTTTTGGGTTTGAACGAAGTTTTTGTTCCACAGCAAACCATAAATTGTGCTTCCTTTCCTATATTATGGAGGATGCATGTGTTGGTAAGCATATGATGTTTTAAATTTCAATTGGGATTTCAGAGAATTGAGCTGGCTGTGGATGCATCACTGGTTTCTGTTTGCCTATTGCTGGTATCTAATGGATCTTTGACGTGTTGACTCTGTCATAATGCTTGATTTAGCAGGGAATTGATACACTAACTTGTTTCTTTGTATATATACTTATAGAGTTGGAAACTTTTAGGCCTTGTTTGGCTATGCATTTGATATATGTTTCTTTTACGGTTCCAGTTTTGACGTTCTTGCCTCCGCTTGCTGTTTACAAGTGTGCCAGAATCGGAGTTCTAGGATTGCCAAGGAATCAAAGCAAGATTATTGATTAAATAGGAGTGCAATTACTTTACAATAACTTCTATGTGAAAGAAATGAGTTGGGCAACTTGATTATAGTTAATGCTATGTTAGGTAGTTCAGGCTTGACTAATGATTTGCGGGGTGAAGCCTTATCTTCTGCCTGCCATATTTTGAACAGAGTTCCTTACAAAGATTTGACAAAACAACTTATGTGCCTTTGGTGGGTATGCTCTGGATAACGTTGGTTACAGATTTTTGGCTATAAATTCAGATTTTTTCAGACATTTCGAAGAACACTAGCATGGTGAGTGTTCTACCAATGGTTCTCAATTTGGATCTCAAGATCAACCAAAAATTCGAAAAAGAAAAGGCGGGAGGATTGAAAAGGATTTTTATACATTTCTAGTGGAAAATGATTCTAAATACTATAGTGGAGCTTTGAGCCCTTTAGATGCTCCTTTTTGGAAAGAGGCAATAGACAGTTGTAGACACATTTTTGTAGTCTCTATAAAAGGAACCTTTGGGCTACAGAACCAGGGAGGGGAAGAGGAAGGGAGTCTCTTTCTACAAATTTTGAACCCTTTCTCTCTAGAAGTGTTGCATCATTTCTAAGGAGAAACTTAGCATTTTATATAACATTCTCCACATATGTGATCTACTTGCATCGTGGATTCAATGCGGTGGTTCTAAGTCTTTTAAGCAAGAATCATCTCGAGGTAACTTTTTATTGCTTTCTAGTTTAGGCTAGAGTACAAAAGTCTAGAGTATCGCCCATTCCCACAACCAAATTTCGGTCAATATATTGAAAATTACAAAAAGAATCTTTCAAATTCATTATTCTTTTTGTGTCGAAGACCGAAGTTTAGGTTGCCTTCGGTAGGGTCCGGTCGAACTGCTATGGTTTTGATTCTAGTTTGTTCGACAGGATACGTAGGCCATTTGACCCTTAATGTCGAATTCGAATTAAAGTCATAGAATTATTTTGGGGTAGATTTAAAGGTTTATATGGATGTTTATGTGTTACGTGTTAAAACACAAAAAAAAAAATCATAAAAACAAAGTAGAGACGTTTAGGATATAACGGGTACCTTACATCTTCCTGTTGTATAACTTAGTCATCAAACGCATCATCTTTATTTTCTATATGCCTAGTTGGGCATTTTAGGGTTTTCTTTTTAACAATAAAATAAGATGGTGACTCCGATATTAGACGTTTTCATGATTCTGAAAACTTTCGTAAGTCACCTTCAGTGACAGACTTTTACCAACGCAAAATTCCCAATGGCAAATCCGTCGCTAAATGTATTCCTTGTTTTTTCCATTTTTGACAAACTCATTTCCATCTTCCCAAATTTTTTATGACCCTTAGCGACGGCCAAAATCCGTCTCTAAAAGTCATTAAATTCCAAGAAACCCTAATCGCTCCTTTCTATCTCTCTCGCTGCTTCCCCTCTCCCCCCTCTTTCTCTTGCTCTCGACATCATTTCTGGCCATCTACTCCATCTATCGCCCACAAGCTACCACCGTAAACTGTACCCCTGCTCCACCTTGCCCCCTTCGTTACTCGCTAGCGACAGGCATCGAAATTTTGCCCCACAGCCACCCTTCCACACTCCCACCTCTGCCGCACCACCACTGCCACTACACCGCCCCCACATCCCCATTCCACCCCCACCTCTGTTGCTCGCCAATGATAACCACCATAAATCTACCCTACAGCCACGTTTTACGGCCCCCAGTGCACTACCACTTCCACCACACCGCCACATCGCGCCCCAACCATAACGCCATGGCTTGAGATTCCGTCAGTGCCACACAATTAAGCGCCACTACTGCCGCCACACTGCACGCCACTGCCGCCTCCCACCGCATGACGCCGCTGCCTGTCTAAAACCCGTATTTTTCTCGTCCTTCTGGACATGCTTTTGTAGTTAATAATGACGTTTTTGGATTTATGTCTTTTCCATGTGTTGATATATAAAAATCATAATATCTTGGAATTTTGAATTATACATTATAGTTAATTTGTTGAACTTAGTTTGGTTGTATATATATATATATATATATATATATATATATATATATATATATATATATATATATATATATATATATATATGCAATTGTTGTTAGTTTGTTACTTTGTATGGGATTATTAAGATAGACAAAGTGATGGAGAAATTTTATATCCGGCATGACATAACACCGTGAGCACGATGGAATACCACCTTCGACATATTTTTAAATTAACTCCTATGACTATCTAAAATGACTAAGTAAAAGCTATAAGAAAATAATAAAAAAACAATGATAGACTACTATGACTATCTAAATCAGTGACAACATAATAAAATCATAAATTACTAATTAAAAGCAATGATCGACTAAAATATACAGATTTGACAAAAATTTAAAGTAACCATAAACCATCAAACCTAAACCGTAAACCCTAATCAAGTTATACCCTAAACTAAACCCAGACCCCAATCCCTAACCTGAAATGCAAACCTAAAACAAACCCTAAACTGAATCCTATACCCTAAACCATAAACTTCAAATCCTAAACCCTGAACCATAAACTCTAAACTTGAAACTGTACGTTAATCCTAAATCGTGACCATATAAAGCAATATCGCAATATCACAATCTGATGGCGTAATATCAACTCCACTAAGACATATCATATTCCACTTAGAAACAAATTGTAGGAGGCAAACAAATACTCACTCTTACTTTGTGAAATCCATCAACAACGAGTTGGTTATGTTGTTGAAATTTCGGTTATGGCATGTTCTTACAAATTAACCTAATAATTCCATCTTTCTGGAGTGTTCATATTTCAGAAAAATTGTTGCATATTACTAATTTTAAACTCATGCATGCGTAAAAACTCTTAGTTCCTGTTCAAAGGTACTCATTACGAAGTAATGCTTTGTGATGAGCCTTTGGATGTCCAGTTTGAACAACTTGATAAAGCTAAATATTTATAATACAGTGTAATGATTCATGCATACAGATTTCTCTTGTGTTTTATGTCTTGAAAGTTTGGTAGATTTCTCTTGTATTTCTCTGGGTGCATACAGATCTTGTATCCTACATATGTTTAATCTTATAAGAGCAAGATTGGATGTTAGAACACCAAATCGATGTCGTATACTTGGAGTAATACGGGGAGGTGCTGCTGAATTTTTAGTGGATAGAGGACAGAGCATGAGTTAGTAATTGTTTATAAACATGTCCTTTTCAGAATGGAATAAAACCACTACCTATTAGAGAATAGAGGGGTATAGATCGATAGATGTTGTCTCATGCATGCATTTATTTACATATCAATCCTACCTAATTATTGGTATTAATTTAAGGTGGTATATGGTAATCCCAATGATTATGTAGGTCCATCGAATTTGGCTGTAAAGAAAAAATGATGATGATTTCGAGGATCGCATCGATGAATTTTTCGAGTTTGCTTATGCATATCCTGCATATGTTAACTTTGAGAAGATAATGTGTCCATGCAGAATATGTGAGTTGTTGCATTGGAGAAAAGAATGGTGGTAACACATTTTCTTCTTCGATATGGTTTTATTTGTGGATACACAAGGTGTACTCAGCATTGGGAAATAATAGTACTGTCATCCAACACGGTTAGTCAACATTGAAGCTGGGTGGATGCACAGTATGATTATAGATGTTGGGCTTACTAAGAATGACTGGGGTGACTACCCCAATGATGAGCATGCACAAGAGCCCAATGAGCGTGCTCATCAATTTTATGATTTAGTAAGAGACACCAAAGAGTCATTGTGGGATGGTATTAAGAAGCAGACAAGGTTGTCTTCGGTTAGTAGGTTATTATAGTTGAAATCAGACCACTGTTTAAGTGAGAAAGGATTTAACAAGATTGTAACGTTTATCAAGGAAATGTTGTTGGAAAGTAAGAAGCTGCCACCGTAGTATTATTATGCCCAAGAGATGATGATGAAACTTGGCTTGGGTTATGAGAGGATAGATGCTTGCAATAATGATTCTGTACTGTTTGGGAAAGATAACAAGAATTTAACAGAGTGTCCAGTCTATGATCATCCAAGGTACAAACCGAGCAAAGGGAAAAAAACATTGCATGGAAGGTATTGCAATATTTTCTGGTTATGCCACGACTTAAGAAGATATACTACTCCTCCAACACGGCTGAACATATGAGGGCTCACAGTGAGACTTGTAGCAAGGATGCCAATGTGATGACACACCTTGCTGTTGGAGAGGCTTGGAAGGACTTCGACTGCAGACATCCAACCTTCACTCAGAAGTTCAGAATGCTAGACTTGGTTTGGCAACCGATGGGTTCAATCTTTTTGGACATTCTAGCATACCCTACTCCACATGGCATGTTATGTTTGTCCCGTATAACCTTTCCCCTGGAATATGCATGAAGAAGCCTTACATTTTTTATCGTTGCTTATTCTAGGGCTGAAGAGTCCTGGGTAAGGACATAGACGTGTATTTCCCTTTGTACTTCAAACAATTTGACGTTCATATTTTGTAGGATCTCATTGATGCCGTGGACCGACATGTGGGGTTTTCTTGGATTCCCAAAGGAAACAAGAGCTACTGTTACTAAGGCAGGCACACTTGACCCTTATAATGATTGCGTCGATTATTATTCTTGTTCACTTATTTCATCTTATTGATATTATTTTTCTCAGCTTTGTCCAGCATGTGGCAACTACAAAAATCAGTGTTCTTGTGAAGAGCTTGTTGTTTGAGCCATTCATGTACTGGAAGGACTGGGATCTCAGGAGGAGAAAAGGGTAAGCGTATTCTATAGATTTGATGACTAATTGTGTTATTGTCTCCATGTCAAAAGGGTTGAGTTTGCATTGCCTGAGCAGTAGGCTATGAGGAAAGCTGCCTTTTTTGTCTACATGGCCAAAAATTACTGGCGGCAGTTACGCGATGCACGGGAACCAGCAAAAAAGATGCTATTAGTAGATGCACCAATGGAAGAGTTGAAATAGTGTCCCCCTCATTGGATCTCAGCTACAGTGTGGGAGCAGCTGATTGACAGATGGATGACTGATCTATCTTGAGTGGTGAAAAGTAAGAGTGGGAAGGCAAAAGCAAGTCAAGATCTTACTCACATGGGAGGGTCCATGCCTCACGATGTTATCCGACATGCAACTGCGACTCAACACCCGAACTTGGATGTGGACGAGGTCGGAGCTTTTCCTTCCGGAAGACCCACAAGAGAAGAGTGGTTGAAGATGAAGAACATCCTATAGGGGAGTTTGTTTCCAGGTTTTTAAATGATGTAAGTTCTATATAAAACTGTCTTTGAATTTTGGATGCCTTCATCTCTTATCAGTTGATCAAGCTGTAATATTCTGAACTTCGAGAGCTGTTTAAAATAACTATCCATGCTCCAAAAAATAAACGGGTGATGATTTTGAGTAATGCTCCGGTATTAGTAGCGTATGGAAGCTTTAAACAATTTTGGGACAAAAATATAATTTTTAAAACTTTTGGGGTCATTTTGTAATTTTGGAAAACTTTTGGGGCATAAATATAAATTATGATTTTAATGATGAAAACTAATAAAA